>RJWM01014429.1:0-32671 GCA_004363535.1 Dasyprocta punctata
AAAGAAAAGACAAAGCTGGGGACAGGTGGAGCCCTTACTCTCCTGATGGGAGGAAAGGTACTATTCAACTAGTGCTGCCTGTTTGTTTATATACTGGGAAGCATGACATGAATTTCAGCCCTCTGCCTAGCAGCCCATTGCTTGGATTGCCTAGGAGCTTGGTGTTACTTTGGTGGCTCTTTGTTTTTTAGTAGGGTCATGTCTGGGTCATGCCCTAGGTCAATTTCCAGCTTCAATAGCTCCCAACAATATAAACATCAAAAAAACCCAAGTTTGTCCAGCCATAGTGACACACCTATAAACCTAGCACTTGAGAGGCTGAGGCAGGAGGATTGCCATGAGTTAAAAGCTGGTATAAGCTTTGTAGTGAGTTTGAGATCAACCTGAACTACATAGACCATGTCTCAAAAAAGTTGACATATAACAAATATCTAATTAATGCAACAATGTGTCACCATTAGTGACAGAAAATAATTAAGCAACAATAAGAGTCAACTAAATATCTAAACATTGATAAATTTAATAGCAGTACTAGTAAAACTGGAGGGAGAGGGGGAGGGGCAAGTAAAAGAAATAAAATTTGAAAAATAAGAAAAGGTAAGATGAGAAGGGTTAGTTTCTTTTCCACTGTGTTCCCCAAGTCAAAGCTTTCTCCACCTAGCATTAAGACCTGTGGGTTTGTGAGGTGCCCGCGCTGCTCCAGAGGCTTTCTTTTTGTATACCCCAGGCTTTGGTGGCCATTCTAGGTGTATCCCTAATCCTGTTTGCAGATGGGGATGGCAAACAGACCACTGAGCTCTGTGCTGAATGTATGCAATGGAGCAGTAGGGTCAAGCAGTCCATTGAAATTAATATCACCACTTTCAGACCTAGCCTTCTCTGGAAACCATGCAGGACTTGCTTGGCTTCTCACCATAGAGGGCAGGATCGCTGAACCCTGCCCCCCTCCCCGCCCCAACTGAGTTTAAACTTCTGAGGGGTTCCATGCCCTCTCTGTGACTGTCTCTGATGGCCATCTCCCACCCAGTCAGTGTGTTATGTTGACTCCATCAACACTGATATGTAGTTGTTCTACAGTAATTCTGTAACCCAGGGAGTCATAAACCATTAATGCTTTCTCAAAATGGATCTTGACTAGATGCTCTTAAATATGGTTGCCATTGCACTGCATTTATTCTCCAAATTTAGCCTACTTTGAGAGTAAAACTCTATGCTGTTTTTGCAGTTTGCCATAACCCTGGGCTTTTCTTTGGGCTAGCACTGCCAGTGTAGTCCACTTTTTTTTCACTAAGACTTCCAACCATCTCTGGGCTTATCTTGTGTAAAAACAGTTCTCCCTCCCCAGGAATTGAGGTTAGCATTTCAACTTGTCCATTTTTTTACTCTGCGTTGTACTCAGTTTCTCCAGCTTTTTGTAGTTTCTAATTTTCCCTGATGCCCAAAGATCTGCTTCTTTTTCCTCACCAAATTGTTTAGAGGAGTCTTAATTTCAGATCACGGAGAGGCTATATTTGACTACTGGCCTTTATTGCGCCATTTTTAATCTTCTTTGAAATTTCAGTTTGTGAACTGTGGTGGATACTGTTGGTAGTCTCTTTAGGAGCTGTTCCTACCTTTCTTCTTAGCTAGGAGACCCCCCAAATTATATGGAACAGCAATTTGCCTAGACTGATCAGAATTTGTATAAGATGATTATGCGTGACACTCATTCTCTCTTTCCTGATACACAGCTTCCAAATTCAGGCCAATTAATGGTATCAAGATAATACCATATGTGTGGGGAACTTTGGTGTGAGATTTGGGAAACATTTCATTTTATTGTTATTTTGTTAATACTTATTTTAAAGAGAATAAAAGCAAGCAAAGTAAAACAGAATAAAGCCAATCAAAACAACAGTGTAAGTAATACAGGACTTCAAAGCAAGATAATACAAAATCAGCAATGGCTACCACAATGCCTCTTGTTGTCTTCAAAATAACTGCTCATACCTTCAGACATAGTAAAAATCAAACAGAACAGAACAAGATAGAACAAATAAAAATAAAACAATGAATGCAATAAAGGACTTCAAACCAAAATAATAGTAAATCCAAAATGGCTATCATAATACATCTTGTTATCTTTGAAATAGCTGCCCATGCCTTTGGATATAAAATCAAATAAGACAAAACAGAATAAAACCCAACCCAGCAAAACAATGAAAATGATACAGAATTTCAAAACACATAATAGGGAATTAACAAGGGCTACAACCTTCAGAAGGAGATCCCCCATAGAAGCTACAGTGCATATTGTTATCCTTTGAATAGATGATCAGACTACTGGCTTTAGAACTGGGAAGTCAGTGAAACACTGAACAATACAAGTATTAAGTTGTATTTTACCTATTTCTCCAGATCAGTCATGGCAGGGCTGGGGTGGGGGTGGGAGTTGATTCTTCTTGTCTTCCAGATCACGTGCTGAAGGTGGTGGCTTCTGGTTCTCTCCCTGTGGCCCACGCATGGTGCCGACTCACAGGGAGAGTTTGCTTCTTGTTGGCTTCTTGTTCTCTTCCCCCACAGTTCAAGAATGATGCCAACTCATGGGAAAAGGCTGGCGTCTGGTTCTCCCTCCAGCAGCCTGTGCATGGTGCCAAACATTTCATTTCAAATTAAAAAGAAAATAATAGCAACACAGAAGACAGCAGACTAGTACTGACTTATCACTCTTTTTTCCTCCTTCAAGGCCTATGTCATCGCTGGAGCTTCTCCAGTTATGTAACAACCAGAGGACACTACAAAGGCATCATTTGAATGATGAGGGCAAACTAGGAAGATGTAGGGGAATAGTTAACTTTAAGTACCATTTTATGCGTAGGGACCCAGGTACTGGTTCAGACACTATTCTTGATGTGAAGGAATTTTGATGGGTTTAATAGTTTAATCAGATTGAGTCAAGCAGATTGGTCATCTTAATTTAGATGGCCTTTATTCAAATAAACGGGCTGACCCTCCTCCAAGAAAGTGTTCTCCCAGCCTGGCAGCTTGTGAACTAGGACACTGTTTGTGTTGATGTTGTTGTTGTTTTGTTTTGTTCGTGTCTTCAGACTGGATCTTGAACCTGTCTACCTTAGGAGCTACTACCATTGGCTGTCTTGGTTCTCCAGCCTACTGACTCACTCTGCAGATATTAGATATCTCCATAATTGAATAAACCAATTCCTGATAATCTCAGTCTCTCAAAATTTCTCTCTCAGTTCCTCTCCTGTACTTCTCTTTCTCTTTCTCTTTCTCCTTCTCCTTCTCCTCTCCTTCTCCATCTTCCTCTCTCTGTCTCTTCCCCCTTATCTCTTTCTGCCTCCAAAAAGTCAAATGAGAGCCAAAATTTTCCAAACAGGTTTGGCCCAATTGGAACAGCAATAAAATTTCCTTTCATCCTTATGTCTATTAATTCTTACAAGAAGTAACTTCAAGTACTCTCACACTATCCACTGTGGCTGGAGGTACATTCACTGAAGGCCAGGCTTCAAGAAAAGAGGAACAGCTCACTCATATACTTCCCCTAAGGATGAACAGCAGTGATTGATACTCTAAATAGGCATCAGTCATCTTAGGGTAAAGCACCAAACCTCCTTAACGCACCCCTTCTAGGAAAGTTCATGTGGTCCCCATTTAATCAATATTACCTATGTGACTATATGCGATTATACTTGTAATCTTACTGATTCACCATAGTTTTGTCCCACCTCACACCCACCTTGTGACTTGCTGTTGGATCAGTATCACATAAGTGACTATACTTATAATCTTATTAGTTGACTATAGTTTTGTCCCACCTTGAACCTGCCTTACCTCGTGGCTTTACTCAATAAAACACCCTTGAGAAGTGGGGTTGGTGGGCAGGTCACTTTCTGGCCCCTCTTCTGTCTCTTAGACAAGCTTTTCTTCATTTCAATAAATTCGTCCAACTCTTAACCTCTGTTGTTCCTAGAATTCATTCCTCAGTTTTAGAGAACATGAACTCAGTGTTTTGGACATCTAGCAGGTTGGGAGTTTCTTTCCCCTATATCATTATCACTTATCCCTTAGGGAGTATGTAGGCCTGGTTCATTTGTTATCTTGAGACCTGGCTTCCAACTGATGAATCTCCTGCCACAGTTGTAGTGTGTTTTCACCTTTTGTCTTTTGACTCTCTTTCAAGGCCCAACTCTATCTGCATGTAATATCCTACCTAACTTAACTGTCTGTAGTAAGGGGACCTGAAAGTGAATTGCTGAGGACCCTACTTCTCAGGGGAAGTTAAGAGTACAACCACATAGATACAGTGTGTTTTACAGCTATGATCAACCAACAAGATTGTAAGTATAGTCACTCAGGTAATATTGTCTAGTGGGCAAGCAAGTCTTGTAACAGGAATACATGGAAAAAACAAAAAACTTTTCAGGAAGGAATGGGTCTGGGGGTTTTGTTCACCCATGGAGGTGATTGATGTTTATCTAGACTTCATTAGACCATATGTTACCACTTATCTCAGGCCTGATCATTCCATCTTTATCTTGAGGCCTGGTCTCCAACAGATGCACCCCCAGCCACAGTGGTAATGAGTTCATTTCCTGCACTGACTCTCTCGAGGGCCCAGCCCTGTCTGACTGCCTATAATGTTTCTACCAAACTCAGCTGTCTGTAGTATTATGATAATTTTGGCCTCAAATTTATTTCCCTATAAAAATGATATGTAACCTGTGGTTGGTAGATGACTTTTCATTGGGAAGCTTTATTTTGCTAGGAAACTTAAATCCTTTTGTGGCATGAGCCAACAAAAATGCAGGGGAATTGAGGACAGAGGAAGGAGCTAGAGAGGAGCGAGGATATGTAGAGGCTCAACCTTTAAAGCTGGGTCCTGCCTGGGCTACTAACAGTGGTGGGGTCCAAAATCCCACATCTCATAACAGCTTGGTTTGCCTTGTCTGTTTGGTCTCTTCCTAGAGACATGTCCTAATCCCAGTTCTTAGACTGCCATCTACTGAATTCTTTGCCCGTTAGACTGTCCTCAACCCTTTGCGAGTGAGCAAGCTCTACCTGCCCTAACTGTAATAGTGCAGGAGAAAACTCCTTGGGTCCCTGAAGCTCCACTCCCCCAGGTAATGGGTCATGATTAAAGATCATTTGTCAAATTGCACTCCTGTCAGCGAGGGTCTCCAGGAGGCACTTATGTGGGAGACTTTATCAGGGTTTTATCAGGGAGACTTTATCAGGTCTCAGAAGGAACACACTTATTACCTCTCCTTAGACAGGCATACTGTGATGTTAGGTGACTTTATAATTGGCTTGAAATGTCTAGCCAGCAGGGCATCCCAGCTCCAGACCCCCCTGTCTGGGAGGTGAGCTGCTGCAGTTAATGACTGGGGCACAGTGCAAAGGATAAAAGATTCCTCAGAGTCAATGTCCAGTCCAAAATCCAAAGAAGGCCCAGAAGGGCTGCCCTTAGCTGAGTTGCTTCAGTGTTAGGAAGTCTCATAAATACAGCCCCAAACTGAAGTCTCTGTAGCCTAGGAAATAGGAAGTAATGATCAAAGGAAAAAGAAAGGTGTCTGGGCAGGAACTCATGCAGGGGACAGAGGAAGAACAGGGCTGGTGGGAGCAGTCTGTTACATGACGGACTCTGGGACTAATTTAAGTGAGAAAGGAGAATGGGCAGGACAAGAGCCAGAGCCTTCACTTCCTAAAGCATTGCATTTTGATCCTCCTGTGACTTGTGGCCCTGCAGACTATCTTTTAATCGCTAACCATGAATTTCAAGAGGTTTTGACTATGTGTCTCCAAAAGTCCTTTACCTGCACGTATTATCTCATACACACCTCTGGCCAGTGTCCCTATAGGAAGATCCAAAAGGAGGTGGTGCTGGTGTCCATGAAACACCAAAGATGCCTGGTATCCAAATCCCAGGGAGTTCAGCTTTACCAGAGAATGCTCTTGTAAGGGGTTACTGCACAGGTTAGAGGCTGACTCAGGGTGCCCTTAAGGTTCTTATGTAGGGATTGACCCAGGGGATGCTCTGTAAGGTTCTCATTGTAAGGAACAATGGAAGCTGAGACCACCAGGCTTGTGTGAAGACAACATGACAAGGAATTTATTGTGCTTGGGTGCAGGCAGACAGAGGTCAAAAAGGCTATTTGTTGGAGACAAAGAGAAGTGGGCCGCCTTTTTATAGGAATTGAAAGAAGGCAAGAGACATTAGGTGGAAAGATTTTAATAAGCAGCTGTGGTCAAAGTTCTCTGGTGGTCTTGCATCTCAGTGAGCAAAAGTCCTTGAGGGTCTAGTGTAAATCTTCAGATGTCTCCAGATTTCCAGAGACCTGCAAGGTTCTTTGTCCTGTCTTATCTCTTTTATGACATCCCGTGTTTGCTGATGACAACCTTGGTGCTGAACTGAGTCCCCATTGAGAGCGATGCCTCTGCTGGCAAACAGGTTGGGAACTGGGAGAGTCAGGTCCTATTCAAGCTTTACACTCATTACCTAAGTCCAAGAACTTCAGCATTACCAGGATGCTCTGGGCACCAAACAGCTTGGGAACCCACCCAGTGGATGCTCCGCAAGTTTCCTACAACCTAATTTTTACTCCTCCACTCATAGGCCCGCTATGGGAAATGCTTCATCCATTCCACCCAATTGCATGCTCAGTGCTTTCTCAGACAATGGAAAAAATTCTACCCCCTGACCCTTAAGAAAGAACATCTTATATTTCTGTGTAATAAAGCATGGCCTGTATACTCACTTGGGGAGCAAGCCACTGTATGACTGCCTAAAGCATACCACTGTACTCCAATTAGATCTTTTTTGTAAGAGACAGGAAAAATGGTTGGAGGTACCTTATGTTCAAGTGACTTACAACTCTACTGAAAGCCTGATCTTTGCTCTAAGCCTAATCCTTCCTTGGAAAGTGATGCTGCTGAGGACTCCCTATTCTTGGCTCCTTCTTCTCACAGGCTGCACCCTTACCAGTCTGCACACTTGGTACCCACAGAAGATAAAGACAGTCTCCTGAACCCAACTTGTACTAAGTCTAAGTGTGCCCACCACAGAGCTCCAGACTCAGGGAACTCAATGTCTAAGCCTGCCACCATTGTACCCCATCAAGAAGTGGCAGGCATAGATGGTACCATCCAAGTTCACATCCCGTTTTCAGTGTGGGTATTGAACAATGCAAAGAGAAACTTAGGTAAATTTTCTGAGAACTGTGAAAAGTTTGCTGACAGATTCCATAACCTGACAATAGCTTTTGATCTTGTTAATAACAGCCTGTGAGTTACAACATGGAGACTGAAGCTATGGGGAAGACTGGATTTTATTCCTTTATCTATAGGCATGCTGACATCAGAGTGAATGTCAGCAAATATCTAAAGGGGAGACTGAGTATATATAGGTTTTAAGGTTGGGGTCATAATTTTAAAGAATCTCAAAGAGGGCCAGGGATTTAGCTCAGTGGCGTAAGTGCCTGTCTGGCAGGCGCAAGGTTGTGAGTTTGATCCCCGGCACCAAAAAAAAAAAAAAAGGAATCTCAAAGAATCTGGATAAAACGTTTGAATTTAAGGCTGTAAGGGCAATCAGCGCTAGTCGGTACACAGTACTGGCATTAGGGGACTGCAGGGTGACCTTAACCCCACATTTAATTTTTTATTGCCCTTCTTGTTTACCAGGGGCAAGCTATTGTCAGTAATGGAGAGCCTGTTGTTTGTAGTGGGCAGCCCAAGTCTCTCAGGTTACTCTCAGGCCAGTGTTGACAAATATGACCTCATGAGATGTCCAGTTCATCATGGTTTCTTGCTGCAAATCAGTAGAAAGAGAGGATTATAACAGCTGCAAGACAGTCTAATGATGAAGCCTTTGCAGCTGCACCCAGTGATGATTAGTGATGGGTTATTTGGGCCCCAAGAAGTGCCTGGGTGAGATTGTGACACTGGGGTTGTGTATCCATCAGTGTTTTACTAGAGAAACAGATATAACACAGGACACACTGGACAACAGAGGTTTCAGTCCAAGGTCTGGAGTTCACTGTCGTGTCCCATGCAAGTCCAGATAAGGACAATGGGTCTGTGATGGGAAGTGAAGAGTCTATAATGGAAGCGAAAGAGTTTGTGCTGGAAGCCAGGAGATGATCTCCAAACTGAAGGCAAAGACTGGGTTTTTTCTGAAGAACAGAGCAGATCTGATCTTCCTCATTTCCCCTTTATACCATCCAGGCAACAAGCTGCCATAGGGTGGGTCTTCTACACCCTAAGGTATAAAATTGCTTAGCTGATTTAGTAAGCTCCTCTTAACTAAACCTCTCAAATTTACACAATCAACTGTTATAGGGTATAGAAGCCAAACGGATGTTGTACCTCCAGAAAATCTTAGTGTGTATGTACCAGGGGATGGCCAAGCCTGCAAATTACGGTAACCTCAGGACCAGAGCTCTAATGAAAATCTAGCTGCTTTCCAGCACTCACTGCAGCTTACATGGTTTTTAACAATAGTGACAAAATAGTGGATGAACAGGTGTTGAGTAAGACAAAAAGGCATGCTAAAGCCATGTTATCCCTAATGGATAAGGCTCGTGATGATGAAGTCTATTGCACTAAGGGGGAAATAAGGTAATCCAGAGTGATGGAGACAAGTCTAAATGCTACATGTGCAGGCATTCTGGGCACTGGGCAAAGGAATGTGTTCAAAAGCCTCTAAGTGCTTTCTGGCCCATCTGATCATGAATTAGGATTCTTGGCATTGGAGGAAGGATTGCCCACATTCCCAGAAGGTGATGAAGTCAACCACGACCGTGGTGGCTGTGAAAGAATGCCCAGACATGAATGATGGTGCATGAGGCAGTCTGTATGGCCCCCATACGAGGACATCCCTTTTACTTTGCAGGAGCCTCATTAGCTCAATGTAGCAGACAAACAGATTATACTCCTTTGTGATACTGGGGCATCTTAATTCTGTCCTCTTACCGGGTGAATTATCATCCCATTTCTCAGTTGCTGTGGGTCTTGAAGGAGTTAATTGTTCAGATTTCTGTACCCCCACCCTGAATGGCCAATTGGGAGATTGCCTTTCCCAGTCTTCCTTCATAGTAATGCCTGAGTGCCCCTTACCAGTAATTGGAAGAGGTATACTCTTCCTGCTCAGGGCCACTCTGTCACTCAAACCTCTGGAGTCCTTGTCCTAGTTCCTAGGGATCCATCTGGCCTCTGCTAGGAGTTGATCCCCAAGCCTAGTTTGATGGCACCCAGAGGAGGGCTAACAAGGTCACTCCAGTATTCATTCAGCTGCTCCTAATTTATACCCACAAATAAGGCAGGATTACTTTAAAGAGAAATTAGATGGGCTAAAGCCCAGTGTTGATAAATTTTTGGCTACAGGTTTGCCAGTGGCATGTCAGTTCCCATACAGTACACCCATTTTATCAGGAGTCATGCCACTGGGAGGACAAGATCTCAGAATCAATGAAGGAGCGAAACCTATTCATCCCTTAGTAACCAACCCATACACTATCCTTGCACAGATCCCAGGAGACACCAGTTGATTCTCTGACCTTGATCGCAAAGATACCTTCTTTTCTATCCCTATGAGCCCTAGCCTCACAAGTTTGTTTGCCTTTGATTGGGAGGATCCCCAAACATGACTTTGCCAACAATATATTTAGACTGTCTTGTTCCAGTTTTGAAGATACATCTTATCTGTTTTCATGGCCCTTAGTGAAATTTACAGTATGTAATTGTATATAGCCAGTGGAATACTAACCCGATTATGGACCAAGAAAACCAGACAGTTGCCTACTTTTCCACATGACTAGATGGAGTGACACATGGTTGCCCAGTGCCCATGAAAAATAACTATTATGGCACTCAATCCAGGAAGGTTCTAAGATAACATTGAGACAAAAACTTCCAGTTCTAACCCCACACCAGGTTAAGGCTCTATTAGAACTCAAGGAACTTTTGTGGGTGACTGGAAAAAGGCTCACTGAATATTGGGCCATCCTATTGAAAACCCAGACATCCCCTCTCCTGTTTTGGACAGTTCTTTAAAAAGTACCATCTTCCTAGCCAACAGGTATGACACAAGTGAACAAACCATGCCCAGAATTATGTGAGCCACCTTTGAGGGAGCAGCCATTGATAAGGAAGGCAAGCATATGGGTCACTGATGGCAGCAGTTTCATAATGGATGATATTAGGGCAGGTTATGCCATGGTTATCCCAACTGAAGTCGCTGAAGCAAAAAGACTCCCTCCTGGTATGAGCCCAAAAGGTAGAACCTATTGTCTTCACTTGGGCTCTCTAATTTGCCAGGGTCAAGGTGGTATATCCACACACACGTACACACCACCCCACATACACACACACAGACACACACACACACATATGTATATGTGGGACTGTCCCCAAATCCAGTTTATCTCAGCCAATTTGAGATACCTTACAGTAGGCCCTTTCTGACATCTGGCCTATTTACTGACCCCAAAACTTCCACGCTCCTCCAGCATGTCACTCACCTGGGAACTTTCCAATAGGTTCTCTAGGAATATAGAAATAAGATTCTTCTGCTCCCAGGAACTAACAATAATTGTTTGCTCAAGGTTCACCAGGGTGACCAGGTTCTAATCAAGACCCAGGACTGACTCACCTCCAAATAGGCCCTTACCCAACCTTCCTAACTACATCCTCTGCCATTGAGGTACAAGAAATAGATGGATTCACCTCTGCAGAGTGAAACTCAAGTTGCCTGAGACACCAGAAAATAAAGAAGAGAGACTGCAAACCCAGTATTACAGAATTGTAATCATTTTTATATGAGTGATTTTTGGTTGTAGATGAATCATCCAAGTTTCCATTATTTCTTATGGGAAAATTTCCTTTGATATGCAAGTGCTTTGGATTACAAGCATGTTTCTGAAACAAATTACATGCACAAACTATCAGTCAGTGTTTTACTAGAGAAACATAAGATACAGAAATGTGTAAGAAATTACAGGATTGGTTTACAATGATCAGAAGTGTGCAGAGGGTACCTGCACACTGGAGACAAAAGGTTTCAATCCAAGGTCTGGAGCTCACTTCAGTGTCCTGTGCAAGTCCAGAGGCTGATGGGTCTGCAATGGAAGGCTGAAAAGTCTACCCCAGAAGGCTGAAGGATCCAAGTGGAAGCCAAGGAGTCCATTCAAGTCTTCCAGGTAAAGACTGGAGCTCCTCCAAAGAACAGAAGCCAGTCCGTCCCCCTCATTTACCTTTTATACCATCCAGGCAATGGGCCATTCTAGGATGGGTCCTCTATACTGTATAGTGTAGAATTGCTCAGCTGACTTAGTTAAGCTTCTCACTTATAAAGTTGGCACAATCAATACTATTACACAAACCAAGGTTTTACTGTACTTCTTTGGTGTTTCTCTGGTTAGATAGGCATCATATTGTACCCTGAACATAGAGACATTTATGCCTCCTTTTTTCTGTGTTTTGAGGATCCCTGCTGCATCCAGTGCAGCTTTTGAAACTCCAGAAGGAGGATGGTGGAGGATGAAGAAATGAAAACGAGTCAGAAAGCTGAGATCAGGTGGAGCCCCCTCTCCTGATGGGAGAAAAAGAACCACCCAACGACTGTAGCACGTTTACTTATATAATCAGCTTAAGAGGCTATTTACAGAGAATTTTAAGGGGAGGGTACGATCCAGAAGAGGAAGGACATCTAATCAACAAAACATCATGCCTTGGTGGTTACACAGGAAACGAGAGAGGAGTTGTCTATATTATCTCAGGAGAAGACCAAGTCACTTTATGCATCAGCTCCCTGAGCTGCTTACACTTCTCATGGGGCCCTGCCAAACTCATCAGAAGCAGTGACCTTGTCCTAGATACTCAAGGTACAGACAACTTGGCTCCCAACAGATCCATTTTAGGAGACAGAAATCACCTGTATGGGCAAAGATGAGTGCTGAGCTCAGTTTGGGACCCACAGCTGGGTCCTGCCCATGTCGTGCTGCTGGCATTAAGAATTCTTTTTGTGATGGATGGTGCAGCAGTGGCATCTTTGGATTTTCACCTGATTGTGTGGGACTCTGTTCCTCAAAGTGTCTCAAGTTCTCTTAGCTCTTAAAGATGTTTTGAGCTACCCAACAGTCTTTGAGGGTTCTTTTTCTGCTTGCTTTTACTTAAGTCCATTTCCATTGCTTACTAAGAGACAAAATGTGCTAGAAATCAGGTAACAGTGATAGGTTAATTGGTCAGGAAAATAATAAGCTGGACAAATACATTTTTAAAAACCCCACAAAAATGTATAGTCTATGAAATTAGACCTTTCCCCAGTTGCTCAGGGGTTTCCCTGACTCAGTTTTCCTCCCAGAGGTGGTTTCTCTGGAGTAAGCCGATCCCTAAGCAGGACTACTCACTTCCCCTTCCACGGACTTCACAGATCTGACCAAGTTGTTGTTAGGTAATCCTGGTCATCAGTTCTCCATCCCATACCATACTTTGCCTGTTTCTGTAGTTCTAACTCTGAATCCAGAGAACACGGCAGCTACTGTCCTAGGGAGGATGAGCTCAAGGAGTTGAGTCCTCAAGTTCTTCAGTAACCTATAGGCTTCAGTTATTGAGAGCTTCAGGAAATCTGGCATTATCCTGAGTACCCTGTTGTCTTAGTCATGTTCCCTGTCACAAATTAAAGGAAGAAATGTTTATTTTGGTTCAGTTTTGGTCCATAATTTGGCGAGGTCCAAAGCAGAAACATGATGTAAGAGGCTGCTGTGAAGGGGAAGTGTTTAAACTATGATGGCCAGGGAGCTGAGAGAAAGGCAGGAGTCAGGGAGGAGGATGTACCCTTCCAAATCATTCCTCAGTGACCCACCTCTTCTGACCAGACCCTACATCCTCACAGCAAATCCACTATAGTAACCCAATAATCTAGTCACTTTTTTCTTTTTTCTTTCTTTTTGTTTTTGATACAGAGTCTTACTATATTGTTCAGGCTGGCCTTGAACTCACTATGTAGCACAAGCTGGTTTCAAACTCAGTGATCCTCTTGCCTCAGCCTCCTGTGTCAGCCTAGCATTATAGATCTAAACCATAGCACATGTCATAAAAGCGTTCCCAGATTGGCAACAGGGTAGCATTGATCCTCCCCACGCTTTCTAAGGCTGCTTTTAAACAGGTTATAGCACAGAGGGCTGAGTAAGGCCCTGTGCAATCCTGCTCTCGGCAGCCTGTCACTCTTATCCTCACAGGGCCCTCTGGAAATGTTACATTATGGTGCCATACCTCCAGCTCTTTGAACATTGTACTTAGGTGCTCATTATTTGGACAAAAGAAATTAAATATATTAGACTAAAACATACCACAGCCCATGGCAAAGGTTTAGAAAGCAGCAAAAACATGAGGTTTAGGAAATCCCATTCCAGTGTCCTGCCCCTTTAGGTGCACAGTGTGAGACAGAGGAGAAGCAGCTAACTCCTTTCTCTTGTACCAGCAGGGGTGGAGGGGGTGCTGTGTGTTGCAGTTTGGCCCATGCTGTCATGCCCCTCCCCCTTGCTTCCCTTTGTTCCCCATTGGGCACTGGAGGGTTGATGGAGCAACTTGCCTCTGAGCTCAGTGTCCTCCTGAGGTTGCTTCACATTAACTCTGCAGGCTGCTCTGACAGAAAGTACAACTTGGCTAGTTAGCCATGTTGCCTGTCCCATATTCCATCCTTCCAGCTACTGCTGCTCTGAAGAAATGACAGGGGAAATGCCCCTCATGTGGTATAGATCAGGGAGTAATCCATGCCCATTTTTTAACACCTTCAAGCTCTGAAGCCCCAGCAAGCTATGATGAACACAGCTAACTCTCTTGAAGAGTCTTGGGTTTTGGTGCCACCATTTTTTTTCTTTTCTTTTCTTTTCTTTTTTTTTTCTTTTTTTTTTTGGCACCACCATTTTTCATACAGATGTGACAGGTGTCAAATAGCCAGCATCTTCCCAACATTTTATTGAACTGACACCATGACAGCTGCAGCTGTCCTGGGCAGCCCCTCACCTGTTTGGACCAATCACAGACTGGCACTTGTACCGATAAGCAGGCCTGAATTTGGACCAGTCACAGGGCTACAGCTGCTATACCCCTCCCCTCACAGCAGCACTCCCCACATTTCTTGGATTAGTCCAAGAGGACTCCCTCTAAGGTACTGCCTCCTCCCCACCCCATTCTTCTGCACAGCTTTGTGGTCCTGTAAGTGTGCTCAGGATTAATTTCTTAGGTTGTGTGGGCTCATGAGTTCTGGACAAGGAAACAATGCTAGAAGATGGATATGAATACAAGGAAAGGGAATGCTTAGGTGTGTGTAAGATGATGTGCACAGCAGGACGGAGTATATGTCATTGTCTTCCAGCCATGGGTGCTCAAATTGAGAATCCAGATTAACCAGCACAAGGACTGCATCTTTCTCCTATACCTAAACACTGTTCTGGGACCTTTCTCAATACCTTGAATTCCCAGAGACCAAGACCCTGTCTTGTTTTAGGAAGTCCTTCCCATCTGGTATTATGATCCGAGTCCTACTCCTGAAATAAACACAAAGGCGGGGGATGTGCAATTTTCTGACCATCCCAAGATAAGAGTTACTCACTTTTCCACTAGAGGGTGCACATTTAGCTTTCTTTGCCATTGCTTCCTGGGTACTTTAACTCCCATAGGTAGATTGGAGGGCAAGGTGTTTTTGTGAGCTTGAGGGTAGTACTTTAGGAACCTCCTTACTTAACTCTTCCTTCATCTGGAGTCAAGCAGTGTAGGCAGTGACTGGAACACAGTTCTTGTTCTTACTTTGTTCTAAATGTATTATAGCTTTTCTTGAGGTCTTTTAGACTGATGTGTTATTAAAGTCATTTTATTATAAATATTTCAGGAGATGCATGTGTTAATTAGCTTTACTTTTCACAGTGTATATTAAAACATAACATTATATCCATTAATGTGTATGATTATAGCTAGTCAAAAATTTTAAAAATTCTGTTAAGGGTTTATAGTCTCATAGGATTTTAATTTTAATTTTTTGGTGTTTTGGGGGCAGGGTCATACTATGTAGCTCAGGCTAGGCTTGGCCTCACTATGTAGCCTGGGGTACTCTCAGACAAATGGTGATCCTTCGGCTTCAGCCTCCTAAGTGCTATGATTACAGCATGTGCCACCACACCAAGCTTATAGATTAATAGGATTTTCTATTTTAAAAAATTCTTTTTGTCTCAGTTATGGTCAGAGAATGCTTTTGTGATGGTATCTATGCATTCTGATCTAGGAGGCAAGCTTTATGAGTTACTCTGAGTTTGGAAGCACTGTATTATCTTCACTTTTACATCTTGTGGCTTGGGGAAACTAACAAACAAATGGGTTTCTGCCTTTCCTTCATGCCAGAACCTGTCTTCCTGCCTTTCTCAGTATATTGAAGCCTTGGAGACCAAGGTCCTGTCTTGTTCTCAAAAGTTATTTCCCATCTGACTCTCAGCACCCTGGCCTTGAACTCAAGACAAGGGAGAGCTAGGCAGGATTGCTTCAGGCTGCACCAGGAAGTGTTGATCTTGTGTGCATGACTCTTGGTGGAGCTTTGACTGTTTGCCTGCAGACCCCATGATCCAGTACTGAGCTGACTCTCTTTCAGCACTACATACATATCCACCATTCTGCATACTACTCTATCTGCCAGACTAGAACAGAAAACTACTTGCAGCTGCTTTTCCCATGCCACCCACCCAGGGTACAGTTTAGAGCTAGAATAAATCTCTCATTCTGCCCTACCCTACTACCCTGGCTTGAGACAGATATTTATGGGCTGCCAGTGAAAACAGTGTTTCAAAGTCCAGAGTCCCTATGCCTCTGGTACTTAAAGTCCAAGTTGTGTCAGGGAGCCTCTAAGGAGAACAGTGTAATTTGCTGTCAGCTCTACCGAGCCACTCCTTCCCCATGGGTCCTGCGCCTGCCCACATTGCTGTCTGATCTCTTCTCTCTGGGCCATCCATCCTTTGCTCCCTCATATCTCCCCGGTGTGAGCCTGATCCAGCAGAACCAACCATGGCTCTTCTGCTCACCTTGGTTCTCAGCCTCCTCAAGCTGGGGTCAGGTAAGCCATCCAAGCTGTACTGCTCTTGGTCCCCATCTTACTGAAGAACAGTTTGATTCTTTTCACTGCAGTGATTAAGGCACAATGGGATGAGGACATCTTTGTTTTTGGCACCCTCCCTGCTCTCAAAAACCTTGGACTGTGTCTGCCAGTCCCAGGGCTGTGGGGATATGGAGCGGCATGAGGGACTCAGTCACTGTGTACAGTTGTTACAGCAGCCCTGAAATGAGAGCAGGCAGTTAAAGGGAGGCCGGGGTAGTGGGAAGGGGACCCATTGAGTTTGTTTAGGTAGTTAAATTAAATTAAATGATTGTTGCAGATGGGCTGTGGGGGTTTAGGCAGGAGTAGTATCTAGCAGAGCATTGAGGTTTCTGACTTGCCTTTCTACCAGTCTTTTGATTTCCTGAAGACACTTTAGAAATGTCTGTTCAGGATCCCTTGCAATGAACGACAGCAACCTGCTTGGGAAGGTGGACTACCTCTGAGAGTTGTAGAATTTCTCATTTGTGTTTTATAGGTGATTGCTTATTATTCGAGTCCCTTTCTTTCCAGATTGCTGCATGGGCTTATAGCCCCAGAGAGGCATATTTGGAATTATACAGATATTTAGCTTTTTGCCTTTTCCTATTATCAATGCCTAAGCAAGAGCTATGTGCTCTCCTTTGTGAGCAGGGGTCCCTGGGGAAGAGAATTTAGCCTCACTAACCTGTTGCAAACTGACAACTACATAACCTACCTTTAAACTCCTCCTTGGACAAAACTACTCTCATCAGTGAACCACATCTCCTCAGGATCTTGGATGAGCAGTTCCACTGATGTCCTGCCTGCTCGTAAAGGTCTGGGAAATCATCCATTAACAGTTTGAGATTCAAGTCTTTATGGTAACCTCAGGGGTACCTACAAGTATGCCCTGCTATTGTCCCAACAGGTAAAGTCTGCTTTGTACGTCGCTGGAATTGGAGAATTGCTCCCAATTTTGCTAGTGAATTTCTTCCCCGTAAGGGAGTAGGACACTGTGAGACAATTAAAAACTCATGGCTGAACATTTGACCTTTGAATTTACCAATCAAACCAGCAATAAAGCTCTGACCTGGTCTCTCCTTGACTGCAATTATGGCTATAGATCTAGGGGAAGATTTTCCAGAGAAGGAAGTTAAAACAGAAACGAAAGGAATTGAAATTGCTTATCTATGAATCCGTGGTTACCCAGGGCTTCTTTCAGGAGATGGAGGTGTCCATGGATTGCACATTGCAAGTTGGCCCAGGCCTCTTCAGTTCTCTTTATCTGCCAAGTTTCCAGAGTGGATGAGGGAAAGACAGTCAGGGAGACTGCCTGCAGTTGAAGAACAGCCTGGGAGGAGTCTTACCAGGAGGCGTGGGCCAGTGGTCATAGGCCAGGTTCATCCTGTGTTAGAGGACTGGAAGCTCACATGGATACCATGTCTTTACTGTAAGCAGATCTCTACACCAAGCACCATTCTGGAGGCAGACTGCCACCTTAGACTTCAAGTGTGAGCAGAGACTCATCCTGGCTTCAGCTCTACTGTGCTCCTTAACCTAGGCTAAGGAAAAGAGCCATGTGTCCAAAACAATAGAAAACTTTATTTGTATTTTTTCATTGTTTACTTTCCTTTTTTTTTTTTTTTATACCGGGGATCTAACTCATGACATGGAACTTACTAGGCAAGTGCTTGAGCCACTGAACTAAATCCCTGGCCTTTATTTTACTTTATTTTACTTTTAACAATTTTAATATTTTTTATTCTTTGATGTTTTCCTCCTGTAAATGTCCCCCACATATTTATTTTACCCTTCTGTTCTGAGTATGTCTGTGTATGTGTGCTTCTCTTCCTCTTGCCTTTTCTCTCCCTTTATAAAGGATAATGAAATTCTCCCTTGTCCCTTGTATTCCTTTTACTTTTATTCTTATCCCATCATTTAACTTTTTTCTCCTGTGTCTTATTCATTCTCAATTTTTCTTTTGTTTCCTCTCCTCCTTTTCTTGTTTCTTTTAATTTTTTCTCTAATATTTATATCAGTCATAGGATCTTTTCCCATTCCCATTTCTCATTATCAATTTTGTACCCAGTTTTCACTATTATACTCTTCTAAATAGATAACATACCCTTAGCATCATCCTTTGTTCCCCTTTTTCCTCCTTCCCATACCACAGAGCAGAGGAGTTAAATTTGTTGTTTTTTTTCTTCTCTTCCCTCCTCTAGCGTTACAAGGCCCCTAATTCACTGGGCTTTGTATAATTGATTCTTTCACATTCCATTTTTTTGCTTTGTTTTGTTTTCTTGTTGTTGTTGTTGTTTTTCACATTACTGTTGAATGCTGTTTTCTCCATGAGAGGAGATTCAGCCAATGTATTTATTGTGCATTAACTGTGACTTAAGACTTGGGTTGCTAAGATGATTACACTATAACTGTGGCTTTCTTCTCTATGCTAAAGGGTGACAACCCTAACCCTAACCCTAACCCTAACCCTAACCCTAACCCTAAAACAGGGTCTCACATTATGTTATTTCTCAACTATCCCTCATAGACACTACTGTAACAGATTAGACTGTTAATGATATAGTAGATCTGATTGTATAGGAATAATATTAATCCACTGACCAATTTTGTGCCAGTGAACCTGTCTGCTCAATCCATCTTCACACTCAGGGAGACAAAGTTGAGAGTATCCAACCCAAGAACTTGGACTGGGTCAGCCTGCAAGAATGTTTGCAACCTGGCACAAAGAAGTCCTGAGTCTGAGTTAGCTGTGGTATTGCAGTGGGGGATCAGAGGAGTTATCAGAGTGTGAGCACACAAACGCTCTGGCAAAGAAGCTACTTGGGAATCACATATGCATATCTTATTGGAATATTTAATCTGTCTTCCCATCAGACATCTTATAGTTTGTTTTTATATTAATCTATTTAGTAATGTGGTGTTATGCTCTTTTAGGGTTTCCTGTGTTTATTAGGTTGTTACTTTTGTATATTTGTTCTTTCACTGTCTCTGCTTTAACAGGTGTTTAGGTTGTACCCCTTTTCTCAGCTCTCTTTCTGGTTTCTTTACCTAAAACCCATGGGACAATATTATTGTCACTCTTAAGTCACTCCTATCTTCTCTAGTATTATTACTTGATCCTTCCCATCCTAAACCTTTGTCTCTTTCTTATGTTACATATCTTGTATTCCTCCCTGTTAGCAAGTTTTGAAAACCACATAGCTTCCATCAGTCACAAAATAAACCCCATCTCCCATGTCTTTTTTTTTTTTTTTTTTTTTTTTTTTGGCATGGGGATCAAACTCACAACCTCACACCTGCAGGGGAGGTGCTTAAGCCATTGAGCCAAACTCCCAGCCCTAGTTTTTTGAAGCAGGGTTGCACTACGTAGCTCACTCCAGCCTTGTGCTCACATTGTAGCCCAAGCCGGCCTCAAACTCACAATGCTCCTCCTACCTCAGTCTCCCGAGTGCTGGGATTAAAGGCATGTGCCACCACACCCAGCTCCATCTCCCATATCTTGTCCTTGCCCCCACAAAATGTCTTCTGAAAACTCTCAATGCTAACCCTTCAACCCAACTAAAATTGGCACAATAAAGTCAGACTCCACAACACCCTTTACTTCTCAGCTGCTACTATTACCCGTACAGATCTTCCCCTTAGTGTCATAACACTACTCATCATTCAACCACTTCCCATTCTCCCCACCCCACCTCGTCTACCTTATTGTAGAACAACCACAAAGAATAAATGATCATAGTGTGCATACAGTATAGGTAAAGGGGGAAAGTGTAACTGCAAGGACTATCATAAGGAAGTGCTGTAAGACTGTATCTATAGATAGTATTGTGAAAAATAGTTCTTTCAACAAAATACAGAGACAGAGTCAAAATCACTTGGAGTAAAGAACAGAAGGGGTAAATATTAGCATTAAAATATACAAAGGTGAAAATCATTCACCAGGAGGCAACATCCCACTAAAAATCTCCATATAAGCCACAAACTCTCACAAGTCAAGCTTGCAGTAAACCCCCCAAAAAGAGGGGGAAATAAGAGAAGTTCATATACAATTTTAAAGAAGATATAGTTATAAACAAATAAACAGATACACATAGGACAATGGTGAGCAAGGAAATAGAAGATCTCCAACCCCTCCCCCAACTCTCCCAAGGCAGAGAAAGTTGGTTACAAAGGGAATAGAAAACAAATACCAGATAACAGAAATCTATGAAAATTTACTTCACAAAAGGGATGAAGAAAATAGATGAGTGCAAAGAGGAAATGAACAAAGTATTCACAGCAATTTCACTCAATATGCCCATGGTGAATTTTGGTAAGAAAGGTAAAAAATGGATGAGCTAACCAAACCAGTTTAAAATTTGCATAACAGATTCCTTGAAAAGATGTCACATGGAAATACCTGAAATAAAAAACCGTATAGAATTTATACATTGTAGAAATGACTGATATGGAGACAGAGTGTCTGATAGTGAACACAAAATAGTGAATTACAAAAAACTGAGTGATATTGAGGACAACATAGTGAATTACAATAAACTATTCAAAGAAGCCAAAAAGGAAATAAGAGAACAAGAGAAGACTATCCAGCAGCTGCTAGATGACAAGAAGACTAATGTAGACTATTTGGAGTTAGAGAAAAACTAGAAGACAGTACAGATGGATTTACTAACATGCTTACAGAAATCATAGAAGAAAATGTCCCATATATATGAAACTAGTTTATAACACAAATAAGCAATGCTTGTGGAACACCAGTTATGATTAAAAAAAAGAAGCGTTCCCAGGCACACCCTTATTAAATTACCAGATATCCATCAAAAGGCAGAAATTTAAAAGCACTCCAAGAGAAACAAACAAACAAAATATATAAAGCTAAAACAATTAGAATCATAGCAGATTTTTCAACACAAACCCTGCAAGCCCTAAGAGCAAAAAATTTACGACCTAGATTAACTTGTCTAGCAATGCTATCCTTCAAAATAGATGAAGAAATAAAGTATTTCAATAAAAATGATCAGCACAAGAGATATATGAGTGCTAAATCAGCACTGAAGAAAATATGACTAATCTCAACAGAAATAATGAAATAGACACAGTTAAAAACAGAGGACACTAGAGAGGTCAATGGCTAAACAGCAACAAAACACCACAAGGAAAAGAAAAAGAATTCACCAACAGATAAAGAAGGCAATGGTAGTAAGTAACCAACACATATTGGTTATATATTTCAGTGTAAACAGCCTCCACTCATTAATTAAAAGTTGCGGACCAGCAGAATGCACCAAAAACAGCAAGCAACAATCTGTTGTATTTAAAAAACTGGGTATCTTCCCAGAAGAATTAAAAACATCATACCACAGCAATATATGTGCATCCATGTTTATAGCAGCACAATTTGTAAGAGTTAAATTTTGAAAACAGCCCAAATACCCATCAACAAAGGAATGGATAAAAAAGGAATTAATAACAGAGTACTACTCAGCCACAAAGAAGAATAAACGAGACTTTTATAGGTAAATGGATGCAACTCATGATCATACTCATAAGTGAAATAAATTAGACCCACGTGTAAAGGTTGTATTGTCTCACTAGTGTGAGAAATTGAATGAGTAAATAAGATCCAAAATGTACAATAGATATTGTGAATTGGGAAGAAACTTCAAAAGAAAAGAGAAACGTTGATGAGGGAAAGGAAGGAAGGAAAAAGGAAAAATATGTATAGATATGCACAAGGGAGTTAAGATAGTTATACAACTAGTTTCTCTTAGTTCATTGAAAACAAATGTTTGTGGTAATATTGTTTAGATAATATTTCATACCTATATCTTATACTCTGAGTAACTACTATGAAGATATCAATATACAATGTATTAATTGTTGTTATTCTCCTATTAGCCTGTTTAGAAACTCTGTTTTAGTTATTTTTATTTTCATTTTTTTCTCTTTAAAATAAAAAAACCTCATATAATCCAAAAAGATATTAATAGAAAACAACATTTCATGCACTGGGCCCTCTAAAACAAGCAGATTTTAATATCAGATATGGGAAACTTCAAGTTAAAACTGATTAGAAGAGACAAAGAATGTCACTATATACTAGTTAAGGGAGCAATCCAACAAGAAGAGATAACATTAAGAAACATATATGCACTGAATACTGGAGCACCTATTTTCTTAAAACAAAAACTACTGAAATTAAAAGATGAAACAAACATTAACACAATCATAGTAGGAAATTTTAACATCTCAGTTTTGCAAAGAAATAGATCAACTAAACAAAAAGCCAGTAAAGAAATTTCAGAGCTGAACCACAACATTGAAAAGATGAATGTAATGGATACACATAGAGTGTTCCATGCCATGACAGTTGGGCATGTATTCTTTTCAGCAGCACATCGTACTTTTTCCAAATAGGTCACATACTAGTCCACAAAGCCTGCGTAAGTAAATATAAAAGAATAGAAACTGCTCCATGCACACTGTCAGACCATTCTGCATTGAAAATAGAAATCAATGACAGAAGAAATTTTGGAAAGGGCAAAAGCTCCTGGAAAATAACAACATATTCCTGAACAAGCAATGGATTGCAGAAGAAATCAAAGAAGAAACTTAAAGTTTTCTGGAAATTAATGACAGTGATGGTGCAACTCATTGAAACCTCTGGGAAACTATGAAGGCAGTTCTAAAATGAAAATTCATCGCAATCAATGCTGAAAGTAGGAAAATAGAGCAAGTTCAAACAGACAACCTTATGAGAAATTTTAAGATATTTGAGAAACAAAAGTGAAACATCCCCAAACCAAATTTAAGGAAAGAAATTATAAAAACGGGAGCTGAAATCAATGAAATTGAGATGAAAAAAACTGTAAATATTTTTCACAAATTGAAAAGCTTGTTCTTTGAAAGAATAAATAAAATAGAGAATTCCTAAGTTATACTTACCAAGAGAAAGTGAGAAAAGACTAACATTTGATGCAGTTTAAAATAAAAAATGTTAAATCACAACAGGCACGGGAAATCCAGAAGATAGTATTTCAAAAAATCATTTTCCAATGAATTAGCTAATTTTCAAGAAATGAATGGATTCCCAGACACAAATTACAAAAACTAACCCGAGGAAACATAAATATGCTTAACAACCCAATACAAGTAATGGAATTGACAAAATAATAAAGAATTTACTAACTAATAAAATCCCAGGACCTGATACATTCACTGCTGAGTTCTACAAAACTTTTAATGATATTATATGACCAGTACTCCTCAAGCTCTTCAAAGAAATTGATTCTTTGTAATATTTCCTGTGGGATTGTGGTTTTGCTCATAAAGTCTTTGCTTATACCTACATCTTCAAGATTTCTACCTATTCTATTTTCCAGTAGATTTAGTGTTTCTGTTTTAATATTTAGATCTTTGATTCATTTTGATTTTAGTTTAGCATACAGTGAGAAATATGAGTCTAGGTTTATTCTGTAGCATGTGGAAAGGCAGTTTTGTCAGCACCATTATTAAAGAGGCTGTCTTTCTTTCAGTGAGGGTATTTGACCCCT
Organism: Dasyprocta punctata; assembly: GCA_004363535.1. Lineage (NCBI taxonomy): Eukaryota > Metazoa > Chordata > Mammalia > Rodentia > Dasyproctidae > Dasyprocta > Dasyprocta punctata. Next base: position 23,665 of record RJWM01014429.1, read on the forward strand.
TTATCAAAGATAAAGTGGCTGAGTGTGTTTGGAGTAGTTTCTGTATCTTCTAATCTGTTCCACTGATCTTGAAAACAGCCCAAATGCCCATCAATGAAAAAAATTAATACAATGGAATACTGCTCTCCATAAAGAAGGATAAACAAGACATTTCTAGGTAAATGGATGCATCTTGAGGCCATACTCTTAAGTGAAATAACTTGGACACAAATGTTTAAATATTTCATTGTTTCTCTGATGTGAGGAACTGAAAGTGTAAATAAGGACCAAAATGCATAATAGATATTGGGGAATGGGAAGAAAATAATCAAATGAAAAGGGGAACAAGGAGTGGGTGAGGAGAGAAAGGTAAAGAAAAAAGAAGAGAATAGAAGAAAAAAATTGGAAACAAAGTTTTTGTAAATGAGAGGAAGGCTTTTACAGGAGGGGAGGGAAATAGGGAAAAAAGAAGCAAGATATATGGTGTACAGGAACAAATTTCCTGTGATGAATGTTATTATATATATCTAAAATGTACCAAAATTTTTTTTTAAAAATATGGAGGGGAAAAGGAGTTGAAGGCAGGACTGGGAAAAAGGGTGAATCAAGATATATTATGTACAGTTGCAATTTCCTATAATGAATGGGATCATTATGCATATATAAAATGTACCACTAAAATTAATTTAAAAAATAGAAACTGAAACTCTTGTATGGAACACAATATCTCTCTGATCCCTAAACCTGTTAATGACCCAACTAAAAAAAGGAAACTGTGGTCCAGTCTCCTTAATGTACATAGATATAAAAATCCTCAAAATGATATTAGCAAATAGAATAATGAAGCACGTTGTCAAAAAGATCATACATCATGATCAAGTAGGATCATCCCAGAAATACAAGGATGGATTGACATACATAAATCATACAACAGATAAACAGAAGTAAGGTAAAATACCATATGATCAGATCAATAGATGCAGAAAAGATTTTTGACAAAAGCCAACATCCCTTCATGGTAAAAACCTGAGGAAAATAGGTGTAGAAGGCTCATATTGGAATATGATAAAAGCTATACATGACAAACCACTAAGCAGTATCATATTAATTGGAGAAAAACTAAAACTATTACCTCTAAAATCACTTATAAGACATGTGTGTCCAGTATCATCTCTTCTATTCAACATAGTACTTGAAACATTAGCCAGAGCAATTAGACAAAAGAAAGAAATAAAAGGGACAGGAAAAGAAGAATTCAAAATATCATTTACCATGATAGTAATACTTTGGCACCTTTTATCAGACTGTAGAGATAGAAAGTTCTTTTTTTTGGAAAAAAAAAAAACCTTAAAAAGCTCTAAGAACAAGGATGTCTCTGCTTGTTCATACTCACAGCCAGTTGAGTTGCTTTAGTGGCTGTTCCTTTGTTGTGTTCAGGCCATCAAGTATCTGTTTCTAAACTATCTGAATTTTTGTTAGAGAATATAAACAGGGAAGAGACCTTAACCCAACTGAGAAAAGAAGAGGAGAGGAGGCCTGAATGTTTCTTAAAATCAGAGGCTTAACTTTTACCTACAAAGGCGATTCCCTGGTGACAGGAGACCAGTTGAAAATAAGAAAACAAAATTGCAAACAAACATGGTGGAATCATGTGAGTGGCTCATGTGACCAACTAAAATGGTGGGCGAACATGGTGAAATCCATGTGGCTGTCCCACAGGTGAACCAAAATGACCAACAAATGTAGCAGAAAGTCGGAGTGGAATGAAATAAGGCCCTGAAAAAGTGACTCACCCAGGATACATAAGAAATAAAAGGCCATTTTTGGGGGAAATACAGATAAGACTTTGAGCACAAGAAAAGGGAAACCGCAGTAGTTGACTACTTAAGCAGGAGACCCAGTTACCAATAGCTCTGTTTACCCAAAATGAAAGGCAAGCAAGGTACCATGGAGAACAAACACATGAGGACAAAAAATTATACTAAACTCTAGGTCCCATGCATGACACCTGAATAATCTAAGACTGAGTTAATAACAGGCTTTCCAACTGCTTTTTGCTGCTATGAGTGACTGAAAATGGGAAAGAGAAGAAAGAAAAACGGAGATAAATACGAGGCAGATCTATGGACTTCTCATCAGCTGGGAACAATGCAGAGGCCATGTGCTTCCCCTCCCCCATCCTACAGGCTGGGATACCTAGAAGCTCTTCCCAGTACTGTGAGAAAGCTTCCCGAGTTCCCCAGTTTCCACTGACTTATCACTCTCCAGCTTCCTGCCTTTATCTAATAACCAAAAAGAATTGAGCCCTCCAAAGGATGAAAGTCCATTCTGGGGGAAAAGGGATGAGAAGGAGATTGGAGTTTTCCTAGGGGAGAGAAAGGAAAAGAAAAACATCTCAGCTACAGATTTTGAGAAAAACAAAAAATGTTCCCAAAGTGCCTTATGGGCTCCTGGCTGGCTATGCCAAATACATTCTCAGGTTTGGGGGTTCTGGAGTCTCCTAGAGATAGTTTCTAGGTTTTTTTCTGTCCTCAGCAAAAATTTGGTCAAGACAAATGCAAACAGTAACAAAGTTTTGCATTTATTAAAGGTCGGGGAAAAGACAAGCTCTGCAGAGCAAGTTTGGGCCAAGTAGAAGTATGAAAGGAAGTAACCCTATATTATGAGGGTGGGCAACTGTGTAAGAGAACACGGTGGCAAAAAGTTCAGTGTTGGCTGTTCTTTTTGTATCTCCCACTCTTCAGGCTGATGTACTATTTAGGGTGTCTTATTGACAACCTGCTCGAGTTCTTGCAAGAATTCCATGTGAAGGGCTTTGGGAAGTGTTCTGTGCATGTGCCCTGGAATTTTATGACTAACAGGTCATGCCCACTTCCCCAGAAAGTTTTGCCATGTCCTAATTTCTTCCTGCAGTAGTATCACAGTGTATCTTTTGGAATATGACAGAATGAAGAAATAAATAGAAAGCTCAAATAAATCTTCACAGGCAGAAAATACATATTCCTCTAATTGTATCCATAGAACATTTACAAAACGAGTCAAAAAGATATTCCAACTTGGAGATATTATGGCTGCATAATATCTTCCTGGTCACTGAAAAGAAAAATGGTGTTTTTTGTTTTTGTTTTTATTTTGTTTTGTTTTTACCAAGGGAAATGGAAAAGGGGCTGTTGTAAGTTTGTTTTGTTTTTGAGTCAGATGAGTAGAGGAAAGCGCATGTAGTGTACAATCTCCTTTAGTGAGAGGGTCTACATTAGGATTGTACCTCTCATGCTTATGGATGGCTTAGTCTCTCTGACACATGGTTTTCTCAACTTGAAAATGGAAATATTAATATACCTCTCAGGATGTTTGTGGATACATAATGAAATAACTGATGTAGACATGTTCGGTCAAGTGCATGGGGATATGCAGCTATATCTCTGGGTTTAAAAGTAGATCATAATGAATGCTCCAATCCCTTGGCACGTCACTAGCATGCTCCAGTCCTGAGTAGGTTTTGCTGTTATCTCTTGTTTTCTCTTACAGGCCAGTGGCAGGTGGATGGGCCAGACAAGCCTGTGCAGTCATTGGTAGGGGAAGACACAGTGTTCCGCTGCTTCCTGTCTCCTGAGACAAATGCAGAGGCCATGGAAGTGAGGTTCTTCAAGGACCAGTTTTCTGCTGTGGTCCACCTCTACAAGGATGGAGAAGATCAGAAACATGTGCAGATGCCAGCCTATCGAGGGAGAACTTTGCTGGTGAAGGACTACATGGCAGACGAGCATGTCTCCCTGACACTGAGGAACATCACTTTTTCAGATGCCGGCCTGTATGGGTGCTGGTTTAGCTCCCAGACTTACCACCAGGATGCCACCTGGGAGTTGCAAGTGTTAGGTCAGTTTCTTGCTCCAGAAACCTCATGGCTTAGTTAAAACATGAAACCATCTTGTACTTACTAGTTTGTTATATCATGAGGGTTTTGTTTCATTTTGTTTTGTTTTATTTTGTACTGGGGATTGAATCCAGGCTCTTTATAACCTTCCTTCCTCCCTTCCTAACCTTCTTTTTTTCCTTCCTTCCTGGTACTGATGAAACCATGGCCTTTGGACTAAGCTACATTCGCAGCCCTTTTTATCTTTCACTTTGAAGGAGGGTCTTCCTAAGTTGCTAATTTACCTGGGCAGTGTTCAAACTTGTGGTCCTGCTTCAGCCTCTTAGAGGGTGGTATTGCTGTTGTGCAACACCTGTCTTATTTAGTGTAATTGTTTTTTAAGGGAAGATTTTCTTTCTTTTCAATTCTATGCCTTTTCTTTTTCTTATTGTATTCTGTTGCTTGAAACTTTCTGTACTGGATTGAAAAGAACAGCCTGGCGTGGTGGCACACTCCTGTAATCCTAGCACTTGGGAGGCCAAGGCAGGAGGATCCTTGCAAGTTCAAGACCAGGCTGGACTATGAAGTGAGCCCAAGGCCAGCCTGAACTGCACAGTAAGAGAAAAAGACAAAAACAAAACAAAACAAAGAAAAACAATAAGAGAGGACAACTTTGCCATGTTTTTTTTCCTCAGATACCAGTCAATCTTCCATCAATAAACATGAAACTATCTGTAAGAGTTTGCAGATATTCTATATGAAATTGAATTAATTCCACTCCATTGCTAAACTCTAACTGAATTTTTAAATCATGAAGTGTTATTAGGTTTTGTGAAATACTTTTTTCTGTATAAATTGATAAGACAATTTTTTCTTCTTTACCCTTTTAGCATGGTAGATTATATTGAATTTTAATGTACTTTTAGCATAAAGACCTTTAATAAGTCAAAAATGTTTATGATATATAAATCTTTGTACACATAATTAGACTTGGTATAATTTGTGAAGGATTTTTGCATCTTAGGTTCAAGATCAATATTGGTCTGTGGGGCTTTTTTTACCACTGGTTTTGGTATAGGGTGGTATTGACCTCATAAAATGAGTTGAGAAGTATTTGATTTTTAAAAATGTTCTTTTAGAAATATAACATTGAGACTTTTATAGGCAAATGGATGCAACTCAAAGCCATACTTGTAAGTGAAATAAACCAGACCCACATGGGTAAACATCATATTGTCTCATTAGTATGAAAATCTGAAAGAGTAAACAAGATCCAAAATGTACAATAGATATTGTGACTAGGGAAAAACTCTTCTAAAGAAAAGAAAAGTTGTTATGGGAGAAAGGGGAAAGGAAGGAAGAGAAAAGGAAAAAAAAAATATATATATACACACACACAAGACAGTTAAGATAGTTTTACAGCTGGTTTCTTATCAGGGACCTGGCCTAGATCCCCAATCTCCAAAGCGAGTGTATGACGAAAGCTTAAATAAGGGAGACAAGTGATGTGATTTTAGGGCTCCAGGAGGACAAAACCCCTGCAGAGTTCTTGACTCTGAGGCTATGGTGAGGGCTAAGACAAAGAGCTTCTCTGTGCAGCCCGTATTTATTTCCATAATAAACAAAGAGAGGGGATACTGAGGAAAGCAGGGGAATGAGCAGGACCTTGGGAGTCACTTCAAGGACTTCTCCAAGTAGTAAACTGTGCCAATTTTAGGAGAACTGTCTTATCTGCATGATGACATTTACGGTGGGAGTGAGACTCCTGCAGGTCTGCGATGTCTGCAGCTGCAGTCTCTATCTATTCAATTGGGTTTGAGCCAAGTGTCTTCTGCTGTGGCTTTATCTTGCCCTTTGAGGTATCGCTGGTCTCATAGGCCACTATAGGCCTCAGCCAGGGCCAGTGATTCATAGAGGTTCATTTACTATGAATCAGCTCCCATAGCCAGGCAAGGGGCCTAGGCCTAGGACAGGCTCACAGATAAACATAGAAAGCCAATTAGTTAATTTTAAATCCTGCTCAGAGCTGCTTCATAGTGGTCTCCAACAGTCTCTGTTGGTTTATTGAGAGGAAACTTTCTGCTAGAAATTTTCTGGATACTGTTTCATGCCTATATCTTGTACTTTGAACAACTGCTGTGAATGGAACAATACGCAGTGTTTTGATTATTGTTACTCTTCTACTAGCCTGTTTTGAAACTTTGCTTTATTGTTATTTCTTACTTTTTTCTGTTCAAAATAAAATTTTTAAAATGCTATTTTAAATTGACACATATACATATTTATGCATATTTTGTATGTATATAATTGATACATATACATAGTTATACTTATTTTGACATACAATGTGACATTTCAATATTTGTAAACAACATATAATGGTCTGATCAGAGTAATTAGCATATCCTTTGCCTCAGACATCTATAACTTTTTTTGTTTTGGAATTATTTAAAATTCTCTTTACAAACTTCTTGAGATATTCAACTTTTATCAGCCATAGTTACCCAACTATGCTACAGAACATTGCAATTTATTCCTCCTATCCAATTGTGCCCCTGTACATTAGTCATCTTCTCTCCATACCTCTTCCCCCAGTGTTTTCTAGAAAAGATTGTATAAAATTGGTAATTGTTCTTTAAATGTTTGGGGGAATTCTCCAGTGGCATTATTCGCATTGAGATTTCTTTCTTTTAAACTTTCTAATGACAAAGTTGATGTCTTTAATGGTTTCAAAACTATTTAGTATTTGTATTTCATCGTGGTTGAATTTTAATGGTTGAACATTTTTGAAGAATTGGTCTTTTCTACAGAGTTGTCAAATTTATAAATATGAAGTTGTTACTAATGTTTCCTTCTTATTCTTTTAATACCTTCATGGTTTATAGTGAAACCTTCTGTTTCATTCCTAATATTGGTGAGTTGAAACTTACCTTTTAATTTTTGTCAGTATTGCTAGTGGCTTATCAATTTTATTAATTTTTGAATAGCCAACTTTCTGTTTCATTGATTTTCTCTATTCTTTTCCTGTTTTCAGTTTCATTGGTTTCTGCCATCATTTTGTTAATTTTTTCTTCTGATTTCTTTGTATATGTTTTCTTTTTTGTGTGTTTCATGAGATAATTTAGATTATTGACTTGAAATATTTTTCTAATGTAAGCCTTCAGTGCCACAGATTCCTATTCAGTAATTCATCTGTACCCCACATATTCTGAAAATTTTGTTTTCGTTTTTATTCCATTTTATATCTTTAATTTCTTTTGAGACTTCCACTTTAATATGGGGTCTTTCTTTCTTTTTTTTTTCTTTTGTGATGCTGGAAATTAAATTCAGAGTTTCCTGCATGCTAGGTAAGCACTCTACCACTGAGTCACATCTACAGTCACTGATCTGTGTATTATTTTTTAAGTATGCCTTTTTATTTCCAAATATTTAGAAGCTTTTCTAAAGGCTTTTTTTGTGATTTAATTTTAGCTTGATTCCATCGTAGTTAGAGTATATGTGTACTGTGTGATTTAAGTTCTTGTAAGTTTGTTGTAGTTTGTTTCATGAACCAAGATGTTGTCTATCTTGGTGAAAGTACCACTGACATTTGGAAAGAATGTCTGCTCTGCTTTTGTTAGGTGGATATAAATGTGAGTATCTAGTTGGTTGTGTTGTTCATATCTTCTGCACCCTTGCTTGTTTTTAGTTTAATAGCTCTAACAGTTGCTGAGTTTGAAGTTTTGGAGTCTTCATCTATAATTACATATATTCTGTCCTTCATGATTGGTGAATCTATATTTAGGACTGTTATGTCTTGGTGTATTCATCTTTTTTTCCATTGTGTATTATCTTTCTTTTCATAGTTTTCTTCCTCTGAAATCTACTTGATATGATATTAATGTTGCTACTCCTGTTTTTAAAATTAGTGTTTACATCGTTATATAATAATATGACTAATTTTTTATTTCTTTTTTATTGGTGCATATTCTTCAGAATTGAAACTCATTTTGGTATTTTGGTACATACATATAAGACATTTTGATTAATTTCATCATCATTGCTTCTGTCTGTCCTCCTCCCTCCCCATTCCCTTTCTCTATCTCTAAAAGTCTACTGTCTAGTTTCCTGTCATATCTCCTGCATTTCTTTATTTTTAAATTTACTTTTAGATTGTCTATATAAGGGAGAATATGCAAAATTTAACTTTCTGATGCTGGTTTATTTCATTTTTCTGAAAATGACATTCTTCTTTATGACTAGTAACTATCCATTGTGTACATACATCACATTTTCTGTTGATTGGTATCTAGGCTGTAGGTAGGTATCTCAGCTGGTAATCATCCACTGTGTATATACACCACATTCATCTGTTGATAGGTATCTAGGCTGTAGGTAGGTATCTCAGCTGGTAATCATCCACTGTGTATATACACCACATTCATCTGTTGATAGGTATCTAGGCTCTAGGTAGATATCTCAGCTGGTAATCATCCACTGTGTATATACACCACATTCATCTGTTGATAGGCATCTAGGCTGTAGGTAGGTATCTCAGCTGGTAATCATCCACTGTGTATATACACCACATTCATCTGTTGATAGGTATCTAGGCTGTAGGTAGATATCTCAGCTGGTAATCATCCACTGTGTATATACACCACATTCATCTGTTGATAGGCATCTAGGCTGTAGGAAGGTATCTCAGCTGGTAATCATCCACTGTGTATATACACCACATTCATCTGTTGATAGGTATCTAGGCTGTAGGTAGGTATCTCAGCTGGTAACTATCCACTGTGTATATACACCGCATTCATCTGTTGATAGGCATCTAGGCTGTAGGTAGATATCTCAGCTGGTAATCATCCACTGTGTATATACACCACATTCATCTGTTGATAGGTATCTAGGCTGTAGGAAGGTATCTCAGCTGGTAATCATCCACTGTGTGTATATACCACATTCATCTGTTAATAGGCATGTAGGCTGTAGGAAGGTATCTCAGCTGGTAATCATCCACTGTGTATATACACCACATTCATCTGTTGATATCGGTATCTAGGCTGTAGGTAGATATCTCAGCTGGTAATCATCCACTGTGTGTATACACCACATTCATCTGTTGATAGGCATCTAGGCTGTAGGAAGGTATCTCAGCTGGTAATCATCCACTGTGTATATACACCACATTCA
>RJWM01014429.1:32771-50625 GCA_004363535.1 Dasyprocta punctata
TATCTCAGCTGGTAATCATCCACTGTGTGTATACACCACATTCATCTGTTGATAGGTATCTAGGCTGTAGGTAGATATCTCAGCTGGTAATCATCCACTGTGTGTATACACCACATTCATCTGTTGATAGGTATCTAGGCTGTAGGTAGGTATCTCAGCTGGTAATCATCCACTGTGTATATACACCACATTCATCTGTTGATAGGTATCTAGGCTATAAATAGGTATCTAAGCTGGTAATTCTCCATTGTGAGTATGCACTTTTGTCTGTTGATAGGTATGTAGGCTGTCTGTACAGCTTAACTACTGTGGATTGCACTGCTATGATCGTAGGTATGTGTATGTCACTATAGTGTGCTGTCTTTGATTCTTTGGTAATACACCAAAGAGAGGTATTGCTGGGTCAAATGGTATACCTATTTTTAGTTTTTTGAGGAATCTCTGTACTGATTTCCATATTGGATGTACAATGTAGGATTGTTCCTTTTCCTCAGCATCTTAACCATCCTGCTGGTATTTGGGAATTCAAATACCAGCTCTACTCCTAACTGCAATTAAGCCTGAGCCATTGTCCTTTCTTTACTTTCTTATGCCATTTTCAGACCTGCTCAAATGTTTACTTTATCCTCTCTAGACTTCTTTATGTGAGCAATAAACTTTATCATACCTTTATGGTACATGTGTAACATCATCCATCTCAACATACAAGGTAAAATTTGGTGGTAGGAGGGAAGCATCCATCCTGCCTCTGAACAGTGACAAGAACTGGATATATTCTGTTGATTTTTCTGTCCTGTTACTTTTAACCTAGCATATGGTTGTATTGAACTTTTTACTCCGTTTTGCCATCTTTACCTAATTGGTTCATTTAGATCAATTCTATTTAAGTGAGTTATATGAGAGGGTCTAAATTTGACATCTCATTATTGATATTAATTTGTTTCTTTCCTTTCTCCTTTTACTGTTTCTCTTTTATTGACCTCGTATAGTTTACTGAAATACTTATTTTTGTTTTATTTTTTATGAACATGTATTAATTATGTATATTAATGGATTTGGTATGATATTTCAATGCAGGCATTCAGCAACTACTGATCATATCCAACCTCCCCTGACCCATCATTACCTTCATTACCTATTCTGTTTTGCCCAACTTCCAGTAATCACTATTCTGCATTCAAGTTGATGTTTTTGTTGTGTCTGACTTGTTTCAATTAATACAGTGTCCTACATTTCCATCCATTTTGCTGCAGATAACAGGATTTCTTTCTTCTTTGTGTATATATATATATATATATATATATATATATATATATCTGTCTATCTGTTAAGGGCACTTAGGCTGATTTTATATTTATCTGTTAAGGGCACTTAGGCTATATTGCTGTGCCTGAGGAACTTCCTTACTGTTGTCCTAAATACCTGTTCTAGTTAAAATTCTTACCAACTGTGTATGAGAGTTCCTTTTTCTTCATGTTCTCAATGTCATACATTATTTTTTCATAATAGCCATTCTAACTTGGGCAAAATGACATCTAACTGTAGTGTTGATTTCCATTTTCCTGATGGGTAATGATATTGATCCATATATATGTATAGCCGTTTGTTTTTCTTGTGAGAAATGTCTATTCAGACCACTTGCCCATTTGAAACACTGGATTACTTGATGTTCTGTTGTTAAGGTTTTTGAGTTCTTTCTATATTCTGGATATCAATTCTTCATCAGAACTATGATTGGCAATATTTTCTTTCATTTAGTAGGTTGTCTCTTTACTCTGTTGATTGCTTCCTTAGTGCAGAAGTTTTTTAGCTTGATGTAATCACATTTGTCTATTTTTGCTTTTATTAGAACATTTTTGAAAGGTTCCATCATGACTTCCAAATTTTTTAAATTTTAATTTAAAGAGAAGAAGAAGAAGATAAGTAGAAATAAAACAGTTTTGAATCAGGCTAATAGGAGAGTAACAATAATTAATACATTGCATATTGTTATCTTCATAGGAGAAATTCAGAGTACAAGATACACGCATGAAATATTGTCCAAACAATATTGGCACAAATCTTTCTTTTCAACGAATGATGACAAATTGTCTGTATAACTATCATATTTCCCAAGACTTCAGAATTTTTGAGAAGATCACTTTATAGTGTTTGCTTAACTTTTGAGTCAGGTATTACAAGTATGTGTGTACATACTTGGCAAGGTTGTTGTCTAGTTTTTATCACTCTGATTAAAATATGGAAACCTTACTTTCACTGATGTCCCCTTCACCTCTCCAATTTAAGTAACACTGCCTTGAGTGTTCCTTCTATATTTACTGGGCACCACTCATGTTAAAATCTTTATTTAAATCATCAAATTTGATTGTAAGGGCATGATAAAGATAGTTTATTGTATTGATGTTTATCTCTTTTTCACTTATCTTTTCTGCTATTCCAAGTTTCCTTCTTTACTCATATTCTTTCTTTATAAAGAACTTCTTACTGTTATTCATACTAATATATTTGGCAGTGAACACCTGCCTTAGTTTCCCTTCCTTGGGGATGATTCTAAAACTGATTACTCCTTCATTCATGAAGAGCAGTTTGATCAGATATAGAAGTTGTGTTCATTTATAATTGTTTTCTTTCAGGTAAGATGTTATAGACATATTATGCTACTTCTTCCTGGCCTTCAAGATTTCTCACGACAGATTTGTTGCTGTTTCTTTAATAATTCATATTTCTCTCTGATTACTTTAAGGATTATTTTCTTTATCTCTGTGTTCAGAAGTTTAATAAATTCAGGCATGGATTTCTTTCACTTCTATTCAATGTTCACTGAGCTTCTTCAGTTTAAAGTTTTATGCTTCCCCAAACTTGGGAAGTTATCAGTCATTGTTTGTCTTCTTCTCTCTCCTATTTTTCTGGGACTCTCATGATACAAATGTTGCATGTTTGATATTTTTCAGCAGGTCTCTAAAGTTGGCCTCCTCCCTCTTCTTCCCTTCCTTTTTATTCATCTCTTCCTTTTCTTCTAAATATATCTTCTCTGTTTTTATATACTAATTACATTTCAATTTCATTGAATCTATCCTCTTTCTTTTACAGTATTGAGGCTGAGTGAATTTTTAATTTTGTTTATTCTATTTTTAAATTATATGACTTTTGTTTTTTATAATATGAATATTTTCTGTGAGATTTTTCTATTTTTCATTTGTTTTGATAAACCACAATTGCTTGTTGGAACATTCCTATTATAGCTGATTAAAAGTCTGTCAATAATTTAAATATCTCCCTTATCTTGATGTTGGCATCAGTTGCTAGACTATTCTCACTCAAAATGATATTTTCTTGGTTTTTCTGAAACTGAGACACTTTGGCTACCACATCAAGAAACATTGGATCTTATTTAAAACTCCTATTTTGTAGGCAATCACTTGTTCAGGTTTTGCACTCAGGTCTCTTGTTACTTTTTCTAGTTGCGTTTCCACAGAAAATTTAATTTTCAGAGCTGTTTGGTGATACTGGGGCTCCTGCTGCTATTATCTAATCCTTCCTATTTGAATAGAAGGTGCTTTCCTAGGTCAGAAGGCTAGGTGTCTCTAGGATAGGGAAGAAATTTTCTAATCCAATTGGACTTTTCAGTGAGTCTTCTGATCAGTTATTTTCAGGTATAGCTGGGTCCACTTGATGTGTTCAATAATCTTGAGTGAGCTTATCTGGATTAAATTTGGTTCATGGCTAGGGGTATGGATCAGCTCTTTTACTGTGCCGTTCTTGCATTTCTTGAGTCCCTATGAGTCTCCCTTCTCCTTGGCACTTTTCAGAGTTCTTCCGTGGTTGCCTCATATTGTATCTCCAAAGTTTTAGATTTTACTGTGCAGGAAGAGAAGGAAGACGTGTTTCTATGATCTTATCTGGACTTCCTCTTAGTCTTTTCACTATCATTCCTTTCCTCAACTGTTCACTCAACAAACATTTACCTATTAGTATTCAAGCTCTTCTCTAGCACCTGAGGAATGGTGAAGAACAACCAAAAAGTTTAATTCTATCTTCTGTGCGATGTAGGCAAAAACAAATCACTAAATGATGATTATCTATGTGAAAGTATTCCATTTTGTTTTCAGAGTCCTAAATCTGGAGGTCAGGTTAAACTTTCCTCAGCAACTGTTTAACCCTGTTGAATCAAACTCCCTAAATAGTTGCTACTACAACCTATTCCTTTCTCATCTCTTCCTCTTTACCTTTTCTGCTCTCTTGCCTGAATAATTTAAGTGGCTTTCCTGACTAACTACCCTGCTTCTGATTATTCCTGTGATCCCTCTCCCATACTGATGTCTGAGGGGATTTCTAATACATGGACCTGGTCATAACTTCCTTCTGCCAGTCAACAGCCCTGCAGGAAAATAGTGCTTACAACAACTGCAGGGTAACTGTCCACTCTTCTATTCAGTGCACTTCTGCCTCCATGGACCTCCTCCAAGCTTGCTCAGACCTTGTTTCATACCCATCCCCTCTTTGAAATCACATCCCCAAATAACACATGCTTATAGGTTGTTGAACAGATTATAACATGGCCATTATCTGTACCATGGTATCTACTTGACTTTCTGTCTGTCACACTTCTCCCTCTTACTCTCTTTTTCTGACAGAGCAGGGTCCAAATGTCACCTCTAACGTGGGATACGAGACATTTAATTACTGTCTCTTCTGTGTTAACTTGACCATGCTTTTACAGTTGCACTTTTAACAATGAAGTGGATTTTATAATTTTTCCATGAGTGGTCTGTGACTTTCTAATTTCTGGTTAAAATCCTGTATGTGATTTTTGAGGCCCAATGATAGACAGTTAGAAAGGCTTTATCCAACATACCTCATGGGGCAAGTTGCTCTCCCACCACCAGACTTGGTGCGTAGGCAATATTGTACTCTCTGGAGCTGTAGTCAAGGACTTGGCCGCTCACGCTGACATGTGTTGCTGTTCCCAGCACAGGGGCCTTCAGTCCTAGGTCTCTTTATCTAACACCTTGGACAGATCTTTTCATGTTCTTTTGTTGAAACTTTATTATCAGAGCAAAAGGAAATGGAATCAGCATGTTCCTGGTTTTAGCTTTTTCTTATGACAGTAAATAATTAATGGCTTCACTGTTATTTTGATTTTGGCTCACTGTTGTTTTAATGAGGTATTCTTAGGCCTGGCAACTTAGCTTTCTTCCTACTTCTGCTAAAGAATCTGTCTTACTGCTTAGGAATATACATTACATTTACTGCTTGGGAATATACAAACATATAGTAAATGCACGTTGCCTGAACAAAAACCATGTAAGGGTTTATAACCAGCTGTGTTCTAAGTGTATATGTCTATAAAAGAAAGGCAAGGGGTTGGAATTATGGCTATGGGCTTAGTGAACCGGGATCAGAATAACTGTGGCTTTGGGATACATATTATTTGTGTTTTCATCTTTTTCTTGTTTTTTTCCCCAGCACTGAGTTCAACTCCTCTTGTTTCCATGATGGGATATGTTGATGGAGGCATCCAGCTACTCTGCCAGTCCTCAGTTTGGTTATCCCAGTCCATAGTAAAGTGGAAAGGTCCACAGGGACAAGATTTAGCTTCAGATTCCAAGATAAATGCAAGTAGACATGTTCCATTTGATGTGGAGTCCTCCTTTACAGTCCAAGAGAATTCTGGTAGCATATCATGTTCCATCCAGCCCCCTGACCAGAGCCAAGAGGTAGAATCCAGAATATGGATAAGAGGTAAGTGGGAAGGAGGTAAATGGTGGATGGCTGGGTAACCTAGAGGGAGAACAGGGACTACTGTTTCCTATTATTATTGTGTTTACCAGTTTTAATGATCCATTTTGAAAGGCAAGGTCAATGACATATATATGAAGGAACATTTGACAGGGTGTATGGTTTCCTTCACTACATGATCACTTATGTGCTACATTCGTCCAAACTTAATACCTTGTTAGTCCCAAGCTAATCCTCCAGGAATAAGGAAACAAACTTTACTCTTTTGAGATTTACTCATTCTAAGGAAAATATATTAAGTTATTACTCTAGGAAACAGAATAAGATAAAAGGGTGTGTATGCCAGTAATTGAAATGAAAGAGGACTTAATTTGCCCAATAAAAAGCAAAAAATATAGATTGGATTTTTTCAAAAAATCACAACTGTTTTAATTCATGACAGGAAAATATAACATATATGAGCTATTCCTTGAAGAAAAATGGAAAACAATTCAAATGATAAACAGTGTAGGAAATAGCAAGGGACAGAACTAGAGATGCTGGAATAATAAATATGTGTCACTGTATCCTATATCATATACATAAAATATCAATAGAGATATAAAGAAAAATTAATGTAAGTCCTAAAGCTAATCTAATTAGTACAAATTAGTAATAATATAGAATATTTTATATACAAATTAATAAACCTGATCCTGTACACCTTCTTAGAAGACCGTGCCTCACCAAAAATGTTGTTTTGAGTACACATGATATATTTACAAACTTTGACCATGTACAAGCTCATAAAATGATTTTCATAAGATTTTAGGGAATTGGCATCATTCAGATAATACCCTCTGGTCACAATATAATTAAATAACAATAAAAATAATTTAGTATTTTTATATGTTTGAACATTTTAAAACACACTTCTGAAATGATTAGCTATTGAAAAATCATAACAATAATTAGAAAATTTCTGGAATTACATGATAATAGAAGCACAGTATATCACAATGGATCAAAATCATATTCCTGCATCTGTTAATGCCAGGGATATAGCTCAGTGGCATAAGTGTCTGCCTGGCAAGCACAAGGTTGTAAGTTTGATCCTTGGTACCAAAAAAAAAAAAAAAAAGCATCTGTTAGATGTCAATATTTATTTCAGAATAAACTGGAAGAGAACTGAAAGATGGAAATCATTAAGAGAAAAATTTATGGAAATAAAAAGACAAATAGTATAGATTAAGAAAGCCAAAGTTAAAGTTTCAAAGTACTATTAAAATAGATTAACTTTTTACCGTACTAGTCAATAATAAAAGAAAAATGTCATAGGAAACAATGCAGGGAATAACAAGGGACAGAACTAAATATTCAACTGGTATTTGTTTTGATTAACTTCATACTAGTCTGTTTGAATATGGCAGTGAAGAACTTCGTAGCAGTATGTATCTCCACACAATAAAATACAGAACCTGACTTGAGAAAAAGTAACCACCTGACTAGTTGGTATAACATGAAAGAAACTGAGTCAGCATTTAAAAGTCTTCCCATGAAAATGACAGCAGGGCTGTATCATTTTATACATAAAACAATTCATTAAATATTTAAAAAACAAAATTTCAGACTTATAGTAAGTCTTTCAGAAAATATAAAACAGGAAATACTACACTCATTTTTTTAGATTAGTATCATTTTGATATTAAACAACAAGCAGGGTTTGAAAAAGGAAAAGTATTAACTGGTCTTATTCAGAAACAAAAATGTAGGTCTTTTCTGATTCTTTATAAACCCAAACCAAAATTGTATAAAAAACATAATGTATCATGGTCAAGTTGGATTTATGATATAGAATGAAAGGCTGGTATGATACTATAATACATATTGATATAATAATTACCTTATTTAAAGGAGAAAAACTATAATTTTATTAATAAATATTAATCAAACTTAGATAAATTTCAGCATTTATTCATTAAAATACTAATGAATTCAGAGATAGAATAAACCATTTATGAACTTAGAAACAGAAGATAACCTTGTTTAACATGAAAAATATTTCTAATAATACCTAGAGCAAAAATCAAACACACTGCTACTTATAATCAAGAACTTCCTGATGACTTATTAAATATTTTTTCTCAAAATTATAATCCAATGCTAACCACTGCAATAAGAGAAAGCAATAAAAAAGAATTATAACTTTAGAAAGGAAGAAATAGAATAGCCATTGTTCATAAGTTACCTGATATATACTGAATATTGAGATAATCTACAGACTAATTTTTTTAATTCATGAAAAATAATCATTATGTGAGTACTCTATAAGGTGATTAAAATAAACTGCATGTCTATACACTAGCCAAGACAGAAAAACAAGCATGTTATTTATAACAAAAATGTTACAAAGGAATATGTAAGTCCAATAGAACTTTTGCAAACTTCTGTTAAAGATAATACAAATAATCTGTAAATTCAATACAATTTCACCCAATATATCTCCTTAGAACTACGAGAGTCAATTTCAAAGTTTATTTTTAGCATATTTTTTAATTTTTAGTTAACATATAGAAATTGTATATAAAGATATATATGTATGTGATGTTCCATTACATGTATACATTATGTAATGTTATAATCAGGGTAAAATATCTCTTTCTTTAAACATTTATCATTCTTTGTGGTGCAAACATTCAACGTATTTTCATTCTGCCATTTTGTAATCCATGGTTAAGTATTGTCTGTGGTCCCCCTCTATGCAATAGAATCTCGGAATTTATGTCTCCTATATAACTGAAACTACTGACCAGCTTTCATCATCCTTCACTCCACTATTCTACTTTCCACTTCAGTGAGATCTGTCACAGTTAGGACCTTGGCGCGGTGCAAAGGAAGAAACAAAGAATTACTCAGAGTCAATGTCCAGTCCAAACCCAGAAAAGCCCAGATGGGGCTGCCATTAACCCAGACTCCTCAGCATGAGAAAGTCTTATAAAGACAGCCCCAAATTGATGCCTCTGTGACTTGCTGTTGATAGGACCAGGAAGCAAGGATAAGAGAAAAATGAAGAGGTCTGGGCAGGAACTCACTAGGGAACAGAGGAAGGTCAGGGTGAGCTGTTTAATGACTAACCTTGGGGCAAATGGAGTATGGGGAGGACAAAGACTAGAGCATTCATTCCTTGTGGCGAGGTATTGGATCCTAGTTGAACCTGGGGCCCTTCAGGCTATCTTTAACCTCTAACCATGCATTCCAGTAGGCTTTGGGTGTGTGGCTTCAAAAGTCTCTTACTCCTGTATATCCATTTCATATATAACTGAACTATGTCCCCACAGAGATTAACTTTTAAAAATATTTTATTGGCACATATTAATTGTATATATCAATGAAGTTCAGTATGTTTCAACACATGCATATGATCAAATCACACTTTCACATCCCTAGTAATCATTCCTCTACTTTAAGTTTTTTATTAGCTTTTATATATGAGAAAGGACATGTGATACTTGTCTTTCTGTGTCTAATTTATTTCAACTAATATAATGTCCTCCAGTTTCATTCACTTTGTTGCAAATGATGATTTCATTTTTCTTTATGACTGAGTAATAATCTATTGTATATACACCACATTTCCTTTTCTTTCTCTCCTCTTCCTCCTCATTTTTCTTCTTCTCCCTCTTCCATGTCTTCTTCCTCCTCCTTTTCTCTCTTCTTGTCTACCTGTCCTTCTTTCCTCCTTTCCGGTCTCCTTCTGCTCCTCCTTTTCCTCCTCCCTGAACCCCTTCTTGTGGTACTGGAGATTAAACACTTATGGCCTTCACACTGAGCTATAATCCCCAGGTCTTTTTAATTCTTTATTTTGAGACAAAGATTGTCAAATTACCCACAATGAGCTTGAATTTATGAGCCTTAGCCTTCCAAAGTGCTGTAGTTATAGGTGAGCAACACCATACCTGGTTTGTTTCACATTTTTTTTTATCCATTTTTCTGTTAATAGACTGTGAGACTGATTCTATATCTTGGCTACTGTGAATACTGCCATAGCAAATGGGCAGCCAGGCATCTGTTTAATATGCTGGTTTCCTCTCCTTAACCAGAAGTGGGACAACTGGATTGCATGATACATCTATTTTGACATCTCTGAGGAACTTTCATACAGTTCCATAATGATTGTTCGAATTTACATTTCCATTGCCTCTTGGCCTTTTGGCTATGATCAAGTGTAGCATATAATTTACATTTTCACCAGTGTGGTATATTAGAGTTCCTTTTTTTCCACATTCTTGTCAGCATATGTTTTTGTTTATTTTTGTTTTCTAATTTGAGTGACATAATATCTCATTATATTTTATATTCATTTCCCTGATGGTTGGTGATATTGAGCATTTTTCTTACACTTGTTGACCATTTTGCCTCTCAGCCAGTTGAGAAGTGTTTAGACTGTTTGCCCATTTCTTGTATTGCTTGAGATTTTTGTAAATTTTTAAAATTCTATTTATATTCCGAACATCAGATCATATCTAAATATCTTTTCCATTGTATAATTTGCAAATGTTTCCATCATTCTGTCAGTTGCCCTTGCACTTTGTGAATTGTTTCCTTTGTCACACCTGTGAATTTTTGCTTCTCTTTCCTGTGCTTTTACATCCTATCCAAAAAATCATTGTATCCGTGTCTTGATGTTTTTCCCCTGTGCTTTCTGCTAGTGGTTTCAGAGTTTCAGGTCTTATTAAGTCTCTGATCTATCTTGAGCTCATTTGTGTACAGGATGAGAGACGGTATTAAGTTTTAGGCTTCTGCATGTGATTATCCAGTGTCCTAGAAAATGCTGTCCTTTTTCCAATGTATATTTTATTTGGCACCTCTGTTGAGAACCAGAGGCTGTAAATGTGTGGGTTTATTTCTGAGATGCTTTTTCTGTCTAATTGGTCAAAATTTTCTTTGCCCACTCATCAGTTGACAGACTCATCTGCTAATTTCTGGGTTGCTGTGAAGAGTGCTGTAATGTAAGTGGCAGAGCACGTGTTCAGAAATGGTCACAAGTGATATGAACAAATTGAGAAGCTTAGCCTGTACAGCAAGATGTATCCCAGAGCTGTTGGTGACCACGTTTCTACAAATTACTGGCATATATAGAAAAGTAGACCAACTAATGGCACAAATCTTAGAACCTAGAAACATATTTGAGCCAAAACAGAAGCTTATATGCAGTGAAGTTACACTGGATGAAGCAGTATGTATAGGAATAAATGATGCTAGAAGTTTTATTCACTTAGAAGAAAATGAAATTAATCTCTATTGAAGTGTACACACAATTAAAATGCTAAATAGATCAAGACTTATGTAGAAATGCAAACTTTTAGGTTTATAGAAGTAATTACAGGAAAATGTCCTTTTTATCTGGGGATAAAACACAATTCCTTAAATGAGAATCAAATTGTCTTCCTTGGTCAAAAGTCACTAACGGTTATGAAATTGTTTTTCAGAGATCTTTTTCCAGCCTTCACCTTGGCGCCTGGCTTCCATTTTTTTGGGGTTACTCTGTTTTATTTTAATTGTTGGTATCATTGCAGTGAGGATGGTTTTCTCCAAATATCTGAGTAAGTGAGAGGTAAAATCATGGGCATTTGTTTACTCCTGGTTCCAGTAGGGACAGGATCAGGGATGACCCAGTGTACATCCTTAATCTGTTCTTTCAGTCTCAGACATCAGGAGCCTCTTACCCTGGACCACTGTGGGGGGCATATTCCTCCCTCTTCTCCAGGCTGGCCCATAATGACTCCCTAAGAAAACACCAGCCCCTGTCAGACCCTTTCTGATTTACTGGGAGCACAAAATAAAGAGATACATGATTTTAAAAAGTTTTAATGATGTTAAAAACACTTCATAAAGGAGTAATTATGTAAAACAGACTGACTATTAGATAAAATAAGAGTTTAAACCCCAAGAACCAATTTTCTCTCCTAGAGATGCTACTGCCCACTGAGGATACCAGAACCCCACTACCCTGTCCAAGATGCCTTTTTGTTTTACCTCAGATAGGAAGACTCAGGACAGAGGCTGGGTGTGTGGTAGAGCCATAGTGGGAGAGTCCTAGATCGGCCACTTGAGAAGGAGCCAGGGTTGTGTTTGTACCTAACATAGTCTTGGGTTGACCCCTGAATATTCTTTTGTTTCAGAGAAGAACTTGGCAGAATTGGGTAAGTAGCGTCTTCTCTTATTCGGAGCCTTCCACACACATTTCTCCTGGGCCCCTTCCTGTTCCACAGCTTGAGCTGCCTGTGTGTTATCTGTCTCCAAACTGGATAGGAAGCATGGATGGGCCAAGATACAAGCTGCTTTCCTTTCTCCATCCATTAACCAATGACTTGACCCTTCAGGCACAGGGAGGTTAGAGTGGACATTAGGTTCTGGAAATGCTTGAGATTGCTTGTAGGTACATGTGTAGAGAGATAAACTGTAGGTTTCATGAACTCTTAGAGGGTGCATAGACTCAAAATAGTGAAGAATCTGTGGGATATTTCCCTCAACTTCCTCTACTCTGATCTTTTTTTGGTGGTACCAGGGATTGAACTCACAACCTCATGCTTAGCCACTGAGCTAAATCCCCAGCCCCCTACTCTGATCTTTTTTGCATTTATCCAGACTGGTTTTTTTTTTTTTTTTTGGCTTACTATGCTATGAAAACTACATAAAAGTGTTATCATGTGTGGAACATTTCTCCCACATTCTCTCCTTATTCCCTTTCAATAATATCATCCTCTTTTGTTTTTTGTTTCTAGAATGGAGAAAGAAGCAGTCAGAGGCAGGTGAGAAAAGCTGTTCCTACCCATGGGCCCTATTTATCTCACCTTTCTAAATCCATAGTTTACAGATTCATTTAATCTGAGGTCCACAGGTACCCATGGAGACAAATTGTTGACAGGGATCATATAATAGAGTATATTTTATAGTAAGGCCTGATAACCATTATCAGATCTCAGTTCCATGACATTATAAAGGGTGACCACCTTTGTTCCCTTTTCTTGACTGTTACTATGTAAGCACTGACCTCCTCATTCCATCTTCTTGTTTTCAGAATTGAGACTGCACCAGAAATATGCAGGTACAAATGCCTTTGGTAGTGGACTAGAGTACAGAGGTTCAGGTTGGCATCGGAGGTGGCCTGTAAATGATTAATCTGTGGTGTCATCACCCACCCTAGGGTACAGCTTCCACCAGACACATTTCTCAGTCCAGGGGTAAGAGGGAAGAAGACAGCCGCAGGGTTATCCAGTTTGAAGGTCTCAGACAATAGTCTGGAAAATCAAGGTCATTGGTGAATGAACAGGCCCAAGGGAGTAGTGGAAACAAGTAAAGCAGGACCAGGAAAGGGTGAGTGGGAGGAAGCTGAGTAGTAGTCACTTAAGTTCTCACAGTCAAGTAAGAGGCTCACTGGAAGGGACAGTGGTAGGACTGTGGTGATACACAGCTCACTGTGAGGCTCTCCAGGCATTGGTGAAGCCCTAGAGTTGCCCTGGAGAGGAGGGGAAGAAGGAGGGGCAATATCCAGTGGGGACTCTGGCTGTGGGACCTCACCTAAGCCCACCCTGACCAGTCTGCATTGGGAGAAAGTGACCTCTAGGCCCAGTGCAGACCCTGTCCACAGTAACTCATGTTCTTTCCCCTGTGGTACCACAGTGGAGGTGACTCTGGACCCAGACACAGCTCACCCGCAGCTCTACATTTCGGATCTGAAATCTGTGATATTTAAGGAAGCACCTCAGGATGTGCCCTTCACGGAGAAGAGATTTCTGAGGAAGTGTTTGGCGGCTTCACAGGGTTTCGAAACAGGAAAACATTACTGGGAAGTAGATGTGGGGCACAATGAAAGCTGGTGCTTGGGAGTATGCCGGGATGATGTGCACAGGAAGCAGTATGAGACTTATTCCTCCAACAATGGGTATTGGGTTCTTGAACTAAGGGAAGGACATAAGTATTTTATATTAGACCCCCAAAGAGTCAGCATCTTCCCCAGGACCCCCCTTACAAAAGTGGGGGTCTTCCTGGACTGTGAGGGTAGGACCATCTCCTTCTTTAATGTAAATGATCAGTCCCTCATTTATACTCTGACACATCAGTTTAAAGGCTTATTGAGGCCATATATCAAACCTCAGTCTTATAATGAGAAAAATGGGACACCCATAGTCATCTGTCCAGTTACTCAGAGACCAGAGAGAGAATCTCTTTCCCAGTCTATTCCCACATCCCTGTACATAGACAACCAAAACTCTTCCCCAGAGGTAACTCTACCCTTTCTCTCCAGGAATGATTGCTAGAAGGAATCACGCTTCACACTTCCGTTTAGGGAAGTCTGGTTTCCAGGTCCCTCAAGGAGCACTAGCGATGGTTTCTGAATGAAGTGAATTGGTCCCTCCATTTGAGTCATGTGTTATGACCACCCTCAGGTGGGGAGGAAAGAGTTGACACTGTGTTTAATTTGCGGCGGTGTCATCATGGCAGGTGATGATGGACAAGTAATAAACTTTCAGGCTCTTTAGCAGGTAGAACAGTGATCCACCATGGTTGTCATAGTGAAGATTAATGGGATAATGAATGTGAATCATGATTTCATCTTTCTGAAAGCACAAGTGTTTGCTGATGATGTTCTTTATAAGGCATATTGTGGTCTTGGTTCCAGACCACTGCCAACGAAGCAAATATTGCAGTAAATTATAAATCATATCACATGAAGTTTATATGTTCATACTGTACTGTGTTGTGTCAAGTGTACAATATCATTATGTTTAAGAAAACAATGTACCTGCTTTAATTAAACGTAATTTATAGCAAGAAGTGCTGACAATCCTCTGGGCCTTCTGTGAGTCCTGAGTTTTGCTGGTGGAATGTCTTGCCTTGATGTTGATGGCTGCTGACTGATCAGAGTGGCAGTTATTGAAAGTCGTCATGGTTATGGAAATTTATTTCTCCTGCCTCTCTTCTCCCTCCCTCCTTCCCTGTCTTCTTCCCTTGCCTCCTATAGTAGGGATTGAACCCAGGGCCTCATGCATTGTCTACCACTGAACTAGACCCCCAGATCATTTTTAAATTTTATTTTGAGACAAGGTCTCTCTAAGCTTCCCAGTTGGGTCTTGAATTTATGATCCTCCTTCTGAGGATCGCAGGTATGAGACCCCATGCCTAGCTACAATTTCTTAAAATAAGACAACAATTAAGTTTGCTACATTGGTTGACTTGTAATTTTTCACCAAGGATTTCTGTGTAGTATACAATGCTGCTTGATGGCATTTTACCCACTGTAGAAATTAAAAACTGAAATCAATCCTCTCTAACTCTAGCACTGCTTGTCATTTAAATTTATTTCATATTCTAAGTCCTTTGTTTCAAGAATTTTAACAACTTCTTCTCTAGGAATGTGTTCTGTCTCAAGAAACTATTTTCTTTGCTCATCTAAGAGAAGCAATTCCTTTCCCATTAAACTTTTATTATGAGAGTGCAACAGTTCTGTTATATATTCAAGGTTTATTCTTAATTTGGGGTATCTTGCTATTACTACTACATCTGTACTTACTTACTCTGCTGAAACTTTCAGCCTCTTACCTTATCCACAAGGGTTGGATCAAGTTCTTTAAAACTTCAGTTAATGTTGATATTTTGACCTCCTCCCATCAATCATTAATTTTTTTTCTTTTCTTTCTTTCTTTCCTTCTTAGTTAGTTAGTTAGTTTGTTTGTTTCTTTTTTTTCAGACAGGGTTTTGCTAGCCTTGAACTCACTGTAGTCCAGGCTGACTTTGATCTCATGGTGATCCTCTTGCCTCAGCTTCTCAACTGCTGGGATTACAGGCATGCACCAGCATGTCCAGACCATAACTGTTCTTAATCACATGTGAAATGATAAATATTTTCCAGAAGATTCTCAGTTTACTTTGTACAGATCCACAGAAGGAATTACTACATATGGATATATGAAATATGTTTTTTAAAAAGAATAATACTTGAACACTGAAATTATACCTTAATTCATGGACTGTAGGGGAAACAGTCATGAAAACATTAATCTCACTGTACATTCTCATCAGAGCTCTTGAGTGATCAAGTGCATTGTCAATGACTGGAAAGGAATATTTTTTGAGCAGTTGTTTTCAACATTGGGTTAAAAATATTCAGTAAACCAAGTTGTGAATTGATGTGCTGTCATCTAGGCTTTTTTGTTCTGTTTATAGAGCACAGACAGAACAGATTTAATGTATTCTCAATCACTCTAGAATTTTCAGAACGATAAATTAACATTGGCTTCAACTTAAAGTCATCACTGCATTAGCTCCTAGCAAGAGTCAGCCTATCCTTTGACACTTTGAAGCCACACATTCTCTTCTCTGATGCTACGAAAGTTCTAGGTAACATCTTACCCCAATGGAAGACTGTTTTGTCCACACTGAAAAATCTGTTGTTTTACATAACAACCTTAATTATCTTAGCTAGAGCTGAATAACTTACAGCTCTGTATCAGCTCTACATCTATACCACCTTGCCCTTCCGTATCATGGAGATGACTACTTCCCTTGTACTTAATGAAGCAGCCTCTTTTCACTTCAAGCTTTTCTTCTGAAGTTTCGTTTGACTTTCAGCCTTCACCAAATTGGAGAGAGTTAAGTCTTGGCCTGGTTTAGGCTTTGACTTAAGGGAATATTGAGGCTAACTTGATCTTCCACATAATAAAAACAGAAAGAAAATAGGAATAAATATGCTTATAAGAGAGAAAATAGACATTAGATTTAAAAAAACTAAAAAAAAAGAAAAGAAGGTAATTCTGTGGTAATAAAGGGTTGATTCATCTAAAGAATATAACAATTGTAACTACAGGACTTCCTGCAAAATGGCCAACCTGATGACTCTGCCATAGGGAGGCTCCCTGGAATATACCTCCCAAATGCTGGAATACAAAATAATACAATAACAGAAAGAAGGAAATGGGAGGGAGATGGATCCTCAGGACCTAAGAGGAGTCTAGGATGAGAACTGTAGCCCACGGAAAGAGTAAAAAAAAAAAAAGAAGAAGTAAACAAACAAAGGTGGCGGCGCCTCTGACCGGAGCTCAATCCAATCAATGTGGACTCAAACTGGGAAGGTGTGATTAAAGTGCTTGAGATGCACGATTGAGCTTCTGTGGCTAAGGCAGAGACGGCTAAGGCGGAGACGGCGGAGGCAGCTATCGATCGTGGAAAGAGGTGGTCGCGAGCTGGTGAGTGAGTAAACTCGATGGGCCCCAGCCCCCCACCCCCCACTCCCCAGGGAGAGCGAGGAACAGGCTTCCATCTTGAGACTGGAACTGCACCTAATTAGGCGCGGTTCCTTGCCCACACCAGGCCCTGGAGGGTCCTGGCAGAATCTGCATGGGCGCCCTGGGGGTGATAGAGGAAATTAGGCGGACGGCCCTATCCACGCGCACTTCACCAGACATCCGCAGAGCCGAGGCGGGCTGGGGAAACACAGCAGAGCCCAGGAAAATGCCAAGAAGGAAAGGTAGAGGGCGCTCTCCGGACTCCGATACAAGCAGCACAAACCCAATTGATGTAAAGGCAGACAAGGTTGGGAGTCCAAAAATTAAGCTCTCAGAGGAGATGACAACCAAAGTGGGGAGACAACTCCATGAAGCTATGAAAGAAATTAAAGCAACACTGTTAGCCCAACTGAGAATTGAAATGAAATTAATAATAGGGCAATCCCTTAGCGCCTGTAAAGGAGACATAGCCGGAAAGGTGGAGGACGGAAAATCAAAGGAGATTGAGAATGAGAAAAATAAAAACTTAGAATGCATCAATCAGATTCAGAGAGAATACCAGGAACTCAAAGACTTCAATAAAAGTTGGCAGAACCACCTGAAAGAGACTAAAGATAGTCTTTCATATCTCGAAGAGAAAATTGCAGCGTGTGAGAGAGAGAGACAAGACTTATTAAAAATAATAAGAAATCTGGAAGTGGCAGTGCAACAGCTGCAAGACAACCCAAGGAAATATAATTTACGAATAAAAGGTGTGAGTGAAAAGGCAGGGGTCAATACAAATCAAATTAAAAGCATATTTACAGAAATAATTACAGAAAATTTTCCAAGTATGGGAACAGGAAGAGACT
>RJWM01014430.1:0-50556 GCA_004363535.1 Dasyprocta punctata
ACCCAACAGGGTGAGGAGAGGTCCAGGTTGAGGTGAGGCTGGATAGTCAGGTATTTTGTGTCTTGCAGATGGAGGAGGCATTTATTTTTTGTGTCAATAGCCCTTATAACTTGTAGCCAGAGTGTATGGTCATGTATCAGACTGGATTTTTTTAAGGACATCAGGTGCTTTTCTTTTATCAGGTTTCCAGGTAATAGTGGTTGATGGGCTTTCTGTCTCCCCTCTTTGATGTCTTTGAGAAACACTGGACTGATTTTAGGTTTCTATGCAATGTGGCCTTTGGGAAAGGCCATGGCAACTCATTTGTCAGGATGGACAGTCCAATTTTTCTTTAGTCAAAATGTAGGACTCAGAAGGAATTACTGACAGTTGTCTTGGTTGGGCATTAGATGATGCCATCTGACCAAGATAGGTGTAGCCATTAAGCAGAAGGTTCAAGGGAAAGGCCCCTATGGCCAAATGTAGGCAATGGGCAGCAGGAACCAGTTCAATTGGCTGGAAATAGATGAGTCAGGAGTGGAGAGTGAAGCTGCAGGTGTTGGCTGCAACTGCAGTGACCGACAAGGATGCCAAGGCAGAATTCTCAGCAAAAATTGGCCTCTTTTTCCTTTTTTTTTCCTTCTTTGATATTCAGGGAGTGGTTCAATTTCATTTTTAACTCCTTCATCTCAGAAAAGCCCTTTTTCCTGTTGTCAAGGACTGTGGGTCTTGACTAATTATCTCCCATTTCTGACTTTGATTGTGTGTGTTGTGCACCCTAGAACAATGGCACAACAGACAAAGGGTGGGTGCCCCTCAGAGAGAGAGGCCACTCAGATGCCTGCCTGGCTGTTCCTCTCATGGAGATTTAGGTGTGACTTAGCTAAGGAGGGTGTGAGGCCTCCATTATGCCATATGTCAATCACCACAGAACTGAAGGTGAGAGCCCAATCAGACACTACAACAAATGCTTCCCAGTCTTGGTGCACAGATAGAACATTCTATTGCTTACACCATCTGTTTCACTCACTACACATTTATTCAGCAGGCACTCAGAGGTTAAACATTCCAACTCCCTTCCCTTGAGGGTGGTCCTGACTAACAAGGGTTGATCAGATTCCCCTTCTGCTTCAGCTGAGAAGATTGACACACAGACTAACTGGGGTGCACCTGGGGGCCTTACCAGAATCAGGCAGGCAGGCAGGCAGGCAGATAGACAGATAGATTGCATCCTCCTCCCTTTAGGGTCCAAAGTGAACTACTTGAGCAGGAATCCAGGAATCCTCCTTCAGATCTCTGAGGGGACTCAAAAAACCTTGAGGACATGCCTTCCTGTCAGGGCCCGGAGAGGACCTTGCACCATCTGCAAGGGCCATGACCAGTGCCCAAAGTGGTCAACATGATTAGTCTTCCATGCTGATGTGGCAGATGCAATGACAAACTAAAATAACACCCAGGATTTGGAGGCAGATTTATTTTAAGTCAATGGGCACTGGTTGGGATTGTTCCCAAAATATCAGGCCCTGATCTCTGGTGGTCTAGGGCTTCCATGGGATAAGCAAGAAGGAAGTACAGATGCAGAATGACTTGTCAATTGGGGATTTGTTCTTATGATACATATCATAGTGACTAGCTAGGCATCACGGTGATCAGCCATTTCTAGGTAGTTGCTTAAGCTGTTGAGCTGTATTACCAGCCCTTGTGATCAACCATTTCCAAGAAACAACAATAATAGTAACTGTAACTGGAGTATTACCTGAACGACTAACAAACTGAAGTAGACTGACTAGGGTGGGAGGTATCTTCTGCTACACAAGAACACTTTCGATTTTTGTGTGCTTATTTTGTGTCCTCCACCAATGCTAAATTTGTTTATTAGTTCTAAGAGCCTTTTGGGTCTTCTGTACATAAGATTACTTTTGTCTACAAATAAAGATAGTTTAACTTCTTCCTTTCCTATATGTGTCCTTTTTATTACTTTCTCTTGCGTGATTACTCTAAAGTTTTGAATGCTACCTTGAACAGAAGTGGTGATAATGAACATTTTATGATATGAAGTATTACTCTAGGTAATGCCAGTAAGTTGCTTTCCTGGATATTTCCTCTCTTAAGTTGTTTCCTCTTGGTCATTTTCTCCCAGTGACATACAAAAGACTACAAAAAATGATGAAAACCTTTTCAATAAATTCCACAATGACTGAATGACTGACTTTCACTCATAGCCATATCTTTCTCAGTAGTGATAATGACATCTGACTCATATATAGTGCTTTCTTTGGGTAAGTGCCATATATATATATATTATATATATATATTATATATATATAACAAATATATGTATGTATATATTTATTTAACCCCCACACTCAATCCTAGGTATAAGTATTGCTGTTGGCCCCTATTCCAAATGAAGAATTGGAGAACAATGCCAAGTGGAAACAAAGCCAGACTGACCCAGGAAAGCCACCCTTGTGCCCCACCTGCTGTAGAGTAAATCTGGTGTGTTCAACGGTTTCTCTTTTTTTGTGGGGGTGGACTGGGGATTGAACTCATGACCTTGTGCTTGCCAGGCAGGCGCTGTGCTGTTGAGCTATATACCCAACCCTTCATCAGTTTGTTAGTTCACAAAGAACCTCAGGGTAAGAGGACATTTCCAGTGGCCCCAGCATTGTCTAGGAAACAGTGAACCAGCAGAGGGTCTGAGCTTGTACAAAACCTGTTCACTAATAAATACATAACAAAAAGAAGAAAGTCATTTAAGAGAGCACCTTTCGTGTCCATTTTACAGGCTGCTTTTTATCAGTGTACCACCTACCCAAATTCCACCTGTGCAGCTTCTGTCTGAATATACAAGTACGTAAGGCATCAAACCATCTTTTGATTATTACCTTATTCAGGGCCAGTTATGTATCAGGCACCATGCTAAGCATAGGGTATATAGAGCCCTTCCTGGTCTTCATCATTGTCCAGGAAACTTATATTTGTAATCCCATGGAAAAAGTTTTGGAATTCTAGCAAGTTAATTCCAATCTACCACTTCCAGTGCAAACCGTGTCAAAAATAAAGACACTAAGCCATATTTGTAGTTGTAGGCAGCCAAGGGGGTCCTAAGTCCAACTAGGATGATGGCTAAACAGAACAAAGGCCTTGAGCTAAGGCCAAACCTGGATTTTATTAATTCATGAAGAGAGTGGCTTGAGGATGAGTGAATGTGAGAATGATGGGAAGTATGTGAGCACTGTGAGCTGGGCTAGGTAGGAGACCTGAAATCACTTCTGCAATATGCAGAGAGAAGGATACGCAGAAAGAATAATCTGCATAACACAACTTGAGGTAGTATATAATGTTTTGGAATCAGTAATTCAGCACTGATAAGTACTTTTTTTTATGCTCTGGGAAATCACAGTCACTTATCACAAGGCATGATCCTAGCCAACAGTGTGAAGTATGGCTCTCCCTCTCTCACACATGTCTTTTGGGAGCTACAGGGTGGAGCAACATCGATCTATCACCTTGCTTCAAAGACACACCATCACCTCAGCTAGACTGATTTGCATTGCTTAAAGCCAATTGAGAAAATAAGAAAATCTCCTAGTCAGCTTTGTATATATGAATACATGGAAATAAGGCCAGGTTTAGCCAAAATGGAGATAAATTGCTCTTCTTTCAAGGAGACTCATCCAGGTGGTCCTCCACAACAGGGAACATGAAGAGAGTGTCACAGCACCTTTTCCATGGAGAGAACATTCTAGGTGGGGAAGATATGAAAAACAAACAAATAGAAACAAAATATGAGGGTAACCAAAAGTGCTGTTTGAAAGTAAGACAAATGTCTTACTTCTCTAACACCCACAATTTAGAAGAGGGGAGGATTATTTTGGTTCACAGTTTGTAGAGGTTTCAGTCCATATTCAGCTGTCTCCAAGATAGGATAGCATGGCACAGGAGCATGGCAGACAAGATGATCAGGACATGAAAGCATGGAAGCACAGAGCACCCAGGGAGGGAGATACACCTTTCCAAATCTCCCAGCTAATCCCCACCTCTTACTGTCAAATCTTCTATACCACCCTCATAGTCCAATCACCTTCCAAAAGCCTCTGGTGCATTGGGCTCTTATGCAACATATAGATATAAACCATATGTTAAAGGCATGGTGGGGGGAGAGACCAACTGAGAAAGCTCTGTATAAGCAACAATGGCTGTTTATTCACTCACATGGGAGTGGGCTGTGTTTGGAGTGAAATCAGCATGAAGGAAGCATAAAACAAAAGATTGAAATGGGAGAGGAGGAGTTCACTGCTGTGAGGAATTTGGGGTCAGAGATAGTGTGGTCATGCTTCTCCAAATGAGTGGGACAGATGCAAGTGTGGTCACTTTTCTTGGGAAGGGTGGTGCAGATCCATACAGCTTTCTTTTGTGGTTTTTCACCATGCTTCACCTGTCAGACATGACACCATATAATTTTCCCCTGCCCCTCAAAAGGCTTGTGCACATCTTTTTAGGCAAAATGCATTCAGTCCACCTCTAAGGGTTGCCAAAGTCCTAACAGTTTTAGCATTGCTGAAAAGTCCAAGTTCAAGTTCTCTTCTGAGACGTAAGGCAAACTCTTAGCTATGGAGCACCTGTGGGAGGTGGAGGATGTTAAACACTGCCAACATACAAAAGCACAGGGTAAAAATATTTGCATTCCTAAAGAGGGTGGTAGGGGCAAAAAACAATGAGACAAAAGTAAGGCTGGAACCCAGCAGGGCAAACATTAAGTCCCATAGTTTCATATCCAACCCCCAGGGTAAGCTGTGGTGAGACGTGAGCTCCAAAGGGTTTGAGCAGCATTGCTGCTGGTTGTAATCTTCATAGTTTTTCTCTTGGGCTGGCTTTGCTCACTTCTTGTGACTTTCCTCAGATATTCTACAGTCCCAGCTTCATTAACTTTGTGGGAGTCTCCACTGTGCTTTTGACTTTACTCTTGCAGAGTCATATACTGTGAAGGGGCACATGTCCTAGATTTCCAGGTCTTCTTCTGGAATCTTGGTGGAAACCTACCTGACACCACAACTCTTGTATTTTTTATTCCTATGAAACAAGCACCACATGGATGACATTAAGGTCTGTAGCCAGTTTGAGCATAACATAGTTGCCTTGAATTTGGGTGACAGAGACCTTCGAATGCCTGGATGGCTGAATACTGTGAACTGAGTCCAGAGTAATAAAGTCCCTAGGGTGACATTCTGGAGTAGAGTACCCTGGGGCTCTCTTCTCAAAGCAGAAGTCTTTCACTTTGGCAACTTTGAGTAAAGTTGGTGTAAAGAATGGTAGGGACCTTTTGGTTCCTCATATACACATAAGCTATTTTTCTTATTTTCCTGTTGAAAAGCACTGCATCTTTTTAGCTAATCTTTTTTAGCAACAAAATTCTACTCTGCTCCATCTTTGCAGGGCCCAGTTTTACCAGAGCTTCTTTTATGGCTAAACTCAAACTTTTTTAATCACTCAGCTTTGAGGAGATAACCAAACTCAAAGTTTAAAATCAGTCAGCTGTTTTCTCTTGATTTTCATTGTAGAGCTGGCTAAAAGATTCCATCAATTATCCATGCCATAACCTGAATGTTGGATCTGCTGTCTTAGTTACTTCCTTTGTGGGGAGACACAATATGTGATACTCATGATTTAAAGGAGAAAGGCTTGTTTTGGCCCACAGTTTGTAGAGGTTTCAGCTCATCATCCTATGACTCCAAGGCAGGATGGCAAGGCATAGGAACATGGTGAACAAACTGCTCATGGCGTGGTGGTAAGGAAGCAAAGGGCAAGGGAGGAGATGAGGAGAGAGATAAACCATTCCAAATCACACCTGCCTCTTTCAACCAGGCTTTACCTCCCAGCATCAAGTAAGCTATACCACCCCATAATCCAATCACCTTCAAAAAGCCCTGCCTATGAGTGCATGAGGCTCTTCAATGACACATAGCTATAAAACATAACAGTGATTAAGATTTGCAGTGCAGCCGGGGATATAGCTCAGTGGCACAGTGCCTGCATGGCAGGTGTGAGGTTGTGAGTTTGAACCCTGGTACAAAAAAAATAAAATTGCAGTAGAATTACCCACTTTCTGGATAAAAAATAAATGTATATAAATCTGCCAAGAGTCATAATTAGAACTTTTAATTGGGGGAAGAAACATCTGCAGGTAAACTAATAATTCAGAAAAAAATGACAGCTGGAGTAGCTGGATTCAACTAGACCCTTTATCTTGCCTACCGGTGATTGAACATCTGCATTTTTCTGGCTATTTTCATTCATTATCATCTTGCTTCTGACTATCCCTCAGTCCAAGCGGCTGCCAGACCCCAGGATAAACCCACTGAGATACTGTGGCTCTCACATTTTGCCTAGCTAGTCACCCATTCAGAAGCCCAAGTAGCTCAATTCTATTTACTCTCCTTTAACTGAATCTGATGTGTAGATTCAATTGACAGGGGTCATTTCATGAGTGTAGCACCTCATGGGACTGACACTGATAGGTAACTCATTTTTTCCCCAATGAGATCCAAAGAATTCCATGCAGCAGAATATATTTAGTGGGAGCTATTAGAGGAGAACTGGCCTTTCAGACAAAAGATACAGTTAGTTGGGTTTACGATGACCCTGAATTTTTACAACAGAAAAACCCATCCCAGGACCCCAGAGGCAGAAATAGGTCATCCATACACTCACTAGCAAACCCACAATGAACACCAGGCTTTCTTTCTCTGTTCAGTGCAATTTCTTTTATCTTTTTCTTCATTCTATGATTAACTTTCAGTGGCCACACTTATTCAATTCCTGTTGTCTTTGCATCTTGTTTCTGAGCCCTTGAAATTGACAACAGATTTTGGCATCCTAGAGATCCATTCTTACTTTCCCTCTTGTCCTACTTAGACTCTGCCTAGGAGCCACCCCAGGTTGGGCCAGTCAGCTGCTGAACAAGAATGAACTTTCCAGAGTTTTTACAGGACAGTGGGTGTGGAAGATAGAAATCTGGAAGATACAACTCCAGGCCTCTTCCCCAAACACCTAAGATAAGGGCCAGCAATACCCAGACTATTGGTTACAAGTGTGAGTCTTTAAGAGAGGCTCCCCAGAAATTGCTCCTTCAGCAGCATTCGTCAGGCCCTCATCAATAGCTAATTACTTCTAGGAGCGCCTTTATCCCTATCAGTTCAGGTGAGGTCACAAATGAGGAGGTCAATCAGCTGTTTTAAGTTTCAAACAACGCACAACAGTTCTGCCTTCCTCTTCCTTCTTCCTCACCATGTCCCAGGCCCCCATCCAGTTCCCACTTCTCCCCACAACCCCATTTTGAGTGGGGCCAATCCCTGTGGAGTGAAGAAGCTCCTCATGTGATTCTGAGCTGCTCCCCTAATGAGAATCACTGTGACTAAAGGAGTGTAGAAAAAGATCCAGAAACAAACAAACAAAATCTTATTAATTTACTGCTGCTCCCTATTAAATAAGAAACTATTCTTTAGTTATACAGTATCAAGTATACTGCTTCAGCTTATCATTTCTCTGGATAATCTGCTTGCCAGATAAAGAGTTCCTATGAATCTACACCACCACTTTCACACATTGTCAAGTGACTTCAGTCAACAGACCTTGATTTCTGGTTTAGCTTTTCCAACTGGAGAACTTCTCAAAGGAAGGAGATGGATTTTGGGGGAAACCAGGCCCAAGCCAGGAGCCTCTAACTCCACTATATAGGAAAGGAGTGGAGGGCTGTGGCTTTCTTCAGAATTCCTTAGGCTGGGGGTTTCCAACCATACAGAAATTTTGAGTGGGGTCTCAGGCAGGGCTTTCCTAACAGAGAGATTTCAAGAGTTATAAATATGTTGGCTGTTTTGGAAAAAGTGAAAATTTCTGGTCATCATCTGTTTGTGATTGCTAAACCTTTACAAGTGAGGTTAAAAGAAAGAATCCTGGTAACAAATCATTCAAGCCAAAATAGCAAAGACAAAACTATATCAAATGTGTTACTTTATACAGCACGAATAGCACATACGATACTTTTTCACTCTTTCTTGTTCTTTTCTTTCTAAAGAAGAGTCTAAGTGTTCCTTGATAAATCAAATCCTTTTTAAAATAATAAGAATGCAGTCTGAAAGCACTCCAAAGCAGATGCCTGATGGTTGCAATGTGACCTGTTTATCAAGCAAGGCAACTCACAGTGCCAGCAAGACTGGAAACTCATCCCAGCCAGCCCAAGGGACATCTGAAAGGGCCATGCGGCATTAGGTGGGAGATGGATGGAGCAGGCTCCAGAATGAGGTCACTTCACACCTATGAGTAAGCCTCCTATGAGGACCACCCATTTTCTCATCCACTCCTCCATGCCCCCCCGCCTTGGGTCCCTGTGGCAGTCAGAATGTATCCATTTACAGCAAACCCTTGGAGTCTTGATATACTTAAAGTTTTTTCTTCCCAAGGAATATCTGGTTTGTGGATTATTTTGCCCCAGACATATCCATTTGCATTTTTCCATGATGATTTGTATTTCGTCCTTGTCTTTCCCATTTTCCTAATTCCTTTAGGTTATTCCCTTTCTTTTGCTGGTGTTTGTCATATTTCTCCATTCAGAATCATCTGTGAATTTCATTTTCAAGTTGTTTCTCACTCTCTAGAGTCATTAATAAAGACAGGTCTGAATGAGAGGGGAGGAAAGGCCAGCTTCCCAACGCACCCCAGAGACCACCCTCCAGAGCCAGCCCAGCATCCTGCAGGCTGTTTACTTCCACCCAGCACATTCTTCCATTCACATGACAGAAACAGGCAGCCAAGATGATCTGCCTTCACTTATGCCATGTCTTAGGACCCTTTATTAACTGCCAAACTTCAGAATTTGTATTGGAGGATCTGTTTCTGTCAGTTTTTATGCAGGTTGACAGAAAAGAGAAAATGGTTTGCCCTTGCCTCAAGATCCACGTGAGACATTGCTGTCAATTTAGTATGTGCATTGTAAAGACATAACCCTCCCTCTTCTTGTTCTGTGGTCAATTAAACCCACAAAGTGTTCATACTATTCTCTACCCTCTTTTCATTGTAGCTCAGGACAGGCAATCTCCTCTTAAATATAGTTGCAGGGAACCAAAGCCATCTTGTCCTTCCAAATTTGGAAATTTGTTTCCAGGGTTCTCTTCAGCCACTGAGCCCCTGAACTCTCACTTTGTGCAAATTGCATTCTGCCATTCAAGGCATGTGTTGGCCAACTGACAAAGCCTAATTCCATGTAGGCTTAGAAGGTAGGGAAAGGGTTGAAATCAAGATATTCAGGAAAATGCAAATTCAATTTTAAAATAATATTTGAGAATCAGAAACTCCTACAGAGAGCTCTTCTTTCCCTGAACTGGCTTCTGATACTAACCGTGTTGAGTCAGCCAACTGCTCAGACTGTCTGAGTCAATTTTCCCAGTCTTAGAGAGATATGAACTATACAGCTACTATCCAAAAGATACTAAGTCTATCTAAAGAATTGCCCAGAGTACTGAAAAGAGTATGTTCTGCCCAACATAGCCTCATTACAGAGGAAATGACTGAGAGTTAGAGTCCTTAAGGATTGCAGAATCCTGTTTAAGCTCTCAAAGGCTCTTTGATTCATTCTTTTCTAAGGCATATTTCATAGCATTATGAAGATAGGTTCAGACTTAGTGGTAGCCAAAACTGTGATATACCCAGAGCTTTTCTCTGCTCTGAAATCCTTACTCATGTAGCTCTAATACTCTTATTTGGGTCTATCCCATGGCCCACTCCTAAGCATTTCATTCAGATGCTCATAAAATGTTACTTCTTAATAGACTTCATTAATTTAAAGACCCAAAAAAAGACTCCTCCAAGGTAAATATTCATTCATTTATTCTCAAGATTTTAAGTGTTTAGTAAGTGCACAGTGACCAAAACTAGGTACACAAAGACAAGAAAGACATACTTCCTATCTTCAAAAAGCTTATAGTTTGACAAGAGAATCAAACATGTAAACAGATGATACACTTAAACACAGTGATTTTTAAGAGTTCAAGATGGGATCACCATATCATTTATTCCATAAAACAGGACTTTTTTGAAGTGTGGAAGTACAATACTAATGTCTATTGAAGTAGGTAAACCAGCATCTGTTCCTTCCCTAGCTCAACAAATAGTTCTTCTGTAAAGTCCCTTATATCACCATTGAGAATGACCACACCTTACTCAGGTGAAATCCTCAACCCAGAGAACTAAGAAATCCCTGACTCAAATCAGCAGTTTGCATTCCTTTTCAGATAACTGACAGTGATTTTTTTTGGAAGTCATGCTATTCATCACTGTTTTTCATTTCTTTTCTTTCTTTTTCATTTTTTTAAACAAGTGGCACCCCAGTAGAGATTGTTACTAGAGGAATTTTAACATCACGTGAGCCTTTGTGTTCTAGGCTTCTATTCCATGAAAGAATAACATGCTAATCACTTATGAGACTTCTGCTGCTGGAAATCTTTAGATCTGATCTTTCTTTTCATATCTTACGTGCATGAAAAATTTTTGAAACACTGTCCACAGGGCTGATTCCTGAGTTAAAGGTGAGACTGCCTTGTCATAAACTTCTTCCCTTTTCCAGGTCTTCCATTACATCTCCAACTCATGTTAAATTTAATTGTCCCCTGATGATTATGTCTCCACACAGAAAATTACTTTTCTGCACCATTATCCCCAATTCAAGATTTTTCTTCTAGGCAGTTAAAGAATTTTTTAAAACCTTTTGGCTATGTGTTTGTAACCAATACCCTTTTTCCTACACTACTGCTAAATTGGGTTGATATTTCAATGAGTGTATTTCTTAGCTCTATCACTTAAGATATATTATAAATGTGATCATAGGATTACATCCCTGATAGTGGGGCCAACTGGAAAACAGTGAGTTCACACTCTATGCCGCTCATGGAGGGCGAGCAGACTGGAAGACAGTAAGTTTGCACTCTGGGCATCCTCCATCACCTCCCTGGATGATAGGGCTGAAGAGTGCAAGGTCGATGGGAACCCCAAAACTCAGGACAATAGCCTGGTGCACAGACACACACACACCTTTAGAGAATAAAGTAATGAGTGAGGCCAGTAATGTGGAAACATGTGAAACAGCTTTGAGGAGACAACAGTTGAACTCTGGAGAACTCCACTGACAGAAGACCAGTCCCAGCTCCCACATCCATAGGCCAAGATCAACTCCATACCCAGCACATCTCTGGGATGTAATATGAACAAAATCACAGAACTGTAAACACCAGAAGAAGGTAGGATCTTGGGATAGCTAGAAAGAACCAATTACATCTGGAGGGCATTCCTGAGGAACAAACATCTTCTTTCCTCCTTGAGAGAGGCCTCAATGCTAGTGGAAGGGTTATATATCATGGGAGGTTGGCAGGCACCAACACAGAAGACAAAATAAAAGAAAAAAGAAAAGGCAGAGAATGGCAGGATGCGGAGGCAGGGTGTGGCCCCAGGCCCCCAGCCCACCTAGGACAGGCCTGGAACTCAATGAGACGGATGAAGGTGGAAGTCAAACACTGGCACTTTCTAAAATGATAACAGAAGTGAAAACACAAATGAAAAAGGTCTAGAGTAACTGATCTCTCAGGCACAAAAAGAAATGATGCTTAAAATCAAAGATATTAGAGAAGACACACATAAAAGGATAGATGAGCTTAGAAAAAGATGGAAACAAAAAATACCCAATATAGGAGAGAAACGGAATCCATGAAACAGATTCAAACGGAGATTCAGGAGATTAAAACCTCCACTGAGAGTATATGCAACAGATTGAACAAAGGAAAGGGTAGAATTTCAGATCTTGAAGACAGAATTACAACTAGTAATCTTGAAAAGAAAGATAACTCAAAAACAGCAAGAGATCATGAGAAATCAATCCAACAGCTACAAAATGAGGCAAGGGAGAATAACATGGGATTGATTGTGGTCTATGAGAAAGCTGGAGACAGCACAAATGCTGTAACAATCATAAATATATATGCACCTAATACAGGAGCACCCAACTATGTAAGACAGTTATTGGTAGATGTGGAAAATGAAGTGATCAATAACATAGTTGTGACAGAAGACCTCAATGCCCCATAGTCACAGCCAGACAGAAAATCAGTAAAGAAATATCACAGCTGAACCAAACCTATGAACAAATGGACTTAATAGAATGAAGCCACACCCCAAGACCATGTGCCAGTCTCCCAGAGAGATCTGGCAAGCCCAGTGTGGGCTCTGAGAAGAGGCCATGCCCCAAGGCCTCACTGCCATCTGGGAAGCATCAGTGAACCACCACCCCGTGCCTCTCCACAACTCCAGGAACCCCAGATCAGAGAAACCCAGGTGGCCAGTCCAACCAACTACACTAAGGGCCTGGCAGTCAATGCAGGAAGCACCTGGGACACAAAAATGGGCTAATTCTGAGGAACACAGGAAATGTGAAGGCAAAGGAGCAAAATACAACCTCAGACCTCCAGGCCACATGGAACAAGTCCAAGAGACACAGACACAGTAGAAATTAGAGATCACACACTTGAAATGTCTGAAAACATAACAACTGAAGTAAAGAAGCAACTTAGTCCTTATATTGTTTGGTTAATTTTACATGCCCATGTCTGATGATCTGAACAGCTATTTTGAAGATAACAAGAGGCATTACAGCAGCCATTGTTAATTTCCTATTATCTTGCTTTGAATTCCTGTATCATTTTCATAGTTTTCTTTTGTTTGGTCTTATTCTGTTTTATTTTGTTTGATTTTGCTAAGTCTGAGGGTATGGGCAGTTATTTTGAAGATAACGAGATACATTATGGTAGTCATTGTTGGTTTCCTATTATCTTGTTTTGAAGTCCTGTATTGCTTTCATTGTTTTGTTTTGATTGGCTTTATTCTGTTTTATTTTGCTTGGTTTTATTCTCTTTAAAATTAAAAAAATAAATAAATATGATCATACTGTACTGCTACTTGTTACCTTCTCCTTGAAATAATAGAGGCATGAAGGTGTGGGTGGGCCTGAGGAAGCCAACACCTGCCAGAGGAAGTTCTTCACATGAAAGCCACCTTCATCTACCAGGTATAGCCAGACTTTCAGAACAAAACAGAGCTCTGTGGCCCATGATCTACATTCTTCCACAGTCACATCACCAAGAAAAATGTCCTCTCTGTGGTGAGGAAATTCACAGCATGTGTCCCATCCTGGCTCTCGATTTATTTTTCCAAATCACAAATTGACATGATGCTTACTAGTAAGGCACCCCACAACTTAAAAAGTCACATCTATTCCTCATTACTACTCATATTCTTCCATCAATAACTCATAAAAAGGAGATTAGAAATTAGAAAGTACCATACGTGCAAAAAATGGGCAGAGGATACGATCAGGAAATTTACAAAGAAGAAATGAAAGAGCCAACAAATGAATGAAAACATCAAGAAAATATTATTTCATATCCATCAAATTGGAAAAAATGTTAAAGTCTTACAACACACATGCTGGCAAGGATGTAGGAAAACAAAATGTCATAGAGTACTGGTGGAAGAGTAACCATCTACACGTCATGTAGAGAACACATCACATTATGCGGAAAAGTTGAAAACAAACATTCCCAGGTAATTATTCAGAAACTTTCACATATATGCACAAGCAGACTTCTACACAGTTGTTGTAATGGGATTTATAACAGCAAGATGTTGGAAATTATCTCAGTACCACCAATGCAGATGAATAAATCCTGATATACTCATATAATGGAATACTAAGCCACTGTTGAAATGAATAATTCAACAGACAGTAAGGAGGATAAATTTGGAAAATATAGAATTAAGCAAAAAAAGAAACATACAGTATACTATTTATGCAATTTGGGAGGATTGTTAGTGGTATGGTTTGGATTGGTTTGGTTTGGCTTTTTGCAGTACTGGTAATTAAAGTCAGCACTTTGTCACTCTATCACTGAGCTACAACCTCAGTCCTTTTTATTTTATTTTTTTTATTTTGATACAAGGTCTACTTTAGTTGCATGGGTTGGCCTTAAAATTATTTTTTTATTTTTGAGACAAGGTCTTGCTGTATAGTTCAGGCTCACCTTGAGTTTAGTATGTAGTCCAAGCTGTCCTCAAACTCATAGTAATTCTCCTGCCTCAGATCGCCAAGTGCTGAGATTATATGTGTGCACCACTACACCAATCCTAATTTAAATTTATGATCCTCCTGCCTCAGCCTTCTGAATTGCTGGAACTATAGGACTGTACCCCTGCACCCAGCTCCATTTGCATACTTCTTAAAACTCAAAAATAATATATCTTGAGAATATATTTATGTCTAAGTATAAAAATCTATGCAAAAGAAATACTAATTGAAAGATAGTGATAATCACTAACAAGGAAATGGGAATTATTTTGCCTATCATATTTGTTTTCTTATAAAGAAAAAGTGTGAGTCAAATATAGCAAAATCATGGATAGTAGATGTATGCATATTTGTAGTATTTCTTCTTTCATGTGTGGTTAATACTTTCATAGCATAAACAAAATATATTAAAAACTCATTAAATCTTGAGTAACAAGTCAATAGGTGAATTGATTAATAAAGAAATAGGCACTCTAGATATTGGGGCATTACACTATGGTGACAGATATTACAACTTTAAACCTATTAGCAGCATGCAATCTTAGTTTACATTTGGCATATATAGAAATTGAGACCCAAGGATGTGAAGTGAACTCACACAATGAACTAGAACAGGAACTTACCTCCCTTAACTCACAGTCCACCATGGTGGAAGAAACACTTTCGTCCACCATGCTTCAAGTAAATATCACTGCTGCTTTCTCTAGAAGGAGATTCAAAGAATTATAGGCACCAGGAATGATATGGAGAACCAATAGTGGGACTGTACTGTGTAACCCAGGAATCATTCCACCAGGTTCTCTCAGTGTGAAAAGTAATACTTAAAATTATGTCTCACTGGAAACAACCTAGAGGCAAATCAACAGATAAGTGGATAGAGAAAATGTAAGATATAGATAGCTGGATGGATAGATAGGTAGGTAGGTAGGTAGATAAATAGATGAACAGATGTTAATCAGTTATAAAGAAGAATGCGATCATGTCGTTTGCAGGAAAGTGACTACTTCTTGAGAACATAACAAGCCAGACATGCAAAGTTAAATGTCACATGTTTCTCTTACATAAGAAACCCAAAGGATAAATTAATCAGAGAGTAAAATAAAGGGGATATTGTGGGAAATCTGAAGCCAGACATTTTGAAGAAAGGGAAGGGTATCAGGAGAGGGAGAGTTGGGTAAAAGGATTGAAAATGATCAAGAAACGATGTATATAAAAGAACTCCTCAAAACAAATGCTAACTTTTGTGCATCACAAAAACAGACTAATATCAAAAAGAACTATATTAGCAGCTAATTTATGTCATGGCTTCATCTAACATCCAGAATAACTTCTGCAGTTGCCCATTATGGACCAACACCAAGAAAGAAAATTAAAGATCCTAAAGAAGAGTCAAATGGGAGATGCAAGGACCCTGCTTTTATCTAGTTGCTAGAAGACCTACCACTCATCTTTCTGAACTCAAAGACTTTCTCAAGACCAACTAGGTCAAACACCCAACACCTCTTTTTAACATAACATGCATTCTGATCTCTTAAGCAACCTGCAGTTTCCCTGATGTAGAAAGTCCACTGGCAGAATCTTAAGAGAATGAAGTTGCCATTTACTGTTGTCATTCTCTCTCTCTACATTTAACCATGGTTTCATTCATAAAGCACACATTATCTGAACTGGAGAATGTATCTTTTAAGTCCTTTCCAGCACTGGTGCTTTGTTTAGGTTAATAATAGGTAATTTTACTGAATGTTAACTAAGAACTGGACATTTATATGTTTTTATTATTGTCTCATTTAAAGCTCACAAAAATGTTATAAGGTGGATAATGCTATTATCCTCATTTTAAAGACAAAATAATCATAATCACAAGGAGACATAATAATACTTTCCAGGGTCACATAGTTAGGTTTAAAGAGAATTCAAACTCAGACAAGTTGGTTCCTAAGCCTGACCCATCATAACTACACCAAACCCAACTTGGTCTTTGAGTGTTTACTCACTATTAGAAATGAGTCAAAAAGAAACAGAAATAATATGCCATTCTGCGATGATCTTGGACTTGAAAACTTCTGAAGTGGGTTGGCTAGGAGAGATGAACAGGAATAACAAAATTATCCTGGATTCAGAATCTGCATTCACAAGTATAGTATCGAAGTGACTCCTTGTCCTACATTATGGGAATTTTGTACTTGTGAAGAGCAAGGATTTGGGACAATCTTGATCATATATCACTCCAGTACTTAATAAACTACCAACCACATCTTTAGAAAACATTTCTTAAGTGAACCATAAAGGACAGAGTCATGTAACTGACCTACAAGAGAGGTACAAGCTAACATCACTGAAAGTTAAGGAAAGATGGTCACCCACAAAAGCATTTCCGTATTTGCGAGTATATGCTTGAATTGTGGCTAAGACAAGAATGAGCTTTCTGATCCATCCTAAAAGAAGAGCACAGGTATGTCTACCTGAGATTTCCTTTGATGGAGTGTCA
This sequence comes from Dasyprocta punctata, assembly GCA_004363535.1. Classification (NCBI taxonomy): domain Eukaryota; kingdom Metazoa; phylum Chordata; class Mammalia; order Rodentia; family Dasyproctidae; genus Dasyprocta; species Dasyprocta punctata. The sequence continues at coordinate 16,632 of RJWM01014430.1, forward strand.
TTCTAGCATTTGCTAGGAAAGATCAATGACGGGTCTGTTCAAAGGATTAACTGTTCATCCACTGTTTCATGATGAGAATTCGAGAATTTCACAGCTCATTAAGCCCTGTACTTTTCAGTCTCAAAGAGAACTAAGAAAATGGTAGCCTATCTCCTAAGTTTTGTGGGCCTTTATTAAAAACCTGATTTTTAGAATAAACCAGAGACAAGTGATAGCTTTATACATATCACTGATTTGATTGAGATTTAAACTTTCTCTACCATACCCTAGAACTTTTATAGCTGGTTTATTTGTGTCTTATAGGGAATTTATGGCTCAAGAGCTTCCAAGAGTTTCCTGTGACCCATTTTTACACAGATGTCTTTGTCACTCACAGGAGGCAAAGATCCCTGAAGCTGGTTAGTGATCTCAGCAGCCAGGTCTCTAAGGAAATTCCAGGTTACCCACAAGTATTTCAAGAGTCCTGGAAATTCTCTGATGGACTAACCCAAACCCACAGGGGCACAACTTTAACAGGGCCAGATGGCCCATAAGGTGTGGAGCTATTTACTTCCTTAGGCCTTTGTGTTTGCTGAGGGTCCAGTGGGCAAAACACATAAAGCTCAGGGACTCTCTTTGGTAATCAGCTGCTCTCTCTGAGGAGGAACTGTGCCTGCTTGGTCTTTTTCATTCTCCCAGCCCTCTCAAGCCTTCTGTTTCAGGGCACACATTAGGCACCAAAGCCAATAAGAACCCCTTGGATCTTCTAGCCAGAACTCCTGCACACCCCCACCTCTAGCCTGAATGCATAACTAGGGGGGAGAATGTCTGGGGGGAGGAGAGTGAGGGACAGGCTTCTTTTACTTCTGGCTTCACCTCTAACCACAAGAAAATTTTCCACCATTTCCATTATTTCTGGCATGAAGCCATGCAGAAGGAAGACAGACTTTCTGTTGAAAGGAGAGATGGAGTCCATGAGCCGGTAAGTGAAGCAGGGAAGAAAGAAAAGAGGGAGAGCTGGAGAGAGGGAGCAGGGAGAAGCATTAAATGCAGTGTGTTCCTGTCCTGGGCCACACTGTCCTGCTAGGTCTCTGAAGAGAAAATTCAGTATATGGAGTTATGTTGAATTCTGTTTGTTTAATTTGGTCCATAAATTTCCTTTTAATTCTATGTCATTCAAAGTTACTACAATACTCATGAGGAGAAGGACTGTGGACCTCACGGTTACTTGATTCATTCTTAAATGAAGTCCAGAAGGTTTTCTTTCCCGAATGATGCAGTTCTCAATTTGCACTGTGAAAAATAATAAATTAACACACTTATAAATACATTGTCTTGAAGGTACCCTTATTGACTGTGGGTTATATTCATTTATGATTAAATGACAGAACTTCATAGCTTTCTCTTCTACTCCAGAAACCAAACAGTAAGAGTTACTGATTACACAGATGATTTAGAGTCCTGCCCTATTTTTTCAAGAGTTGCCCATTTACACACTTTGGTACTAAGATTGTTTCTTGTTAGAAATTCTCAGGTCACCCCAAAAAGACTGGACATCCTCCTGTGACTTAAAACCTTCAATATTCATTGTTAGATGTTCCTGGACAAAGGAACATCTAAGATGTCTAGATACAGTGACACAATGCAACACTTTTCCTCATCCCAGCAGGAACTAGAACACACAGGAAACAATGTCATCTTGAGAGGTGAAGTTTAAAACACTAATGAATCAGAGGAGATATAATCAGAACTCTTAGACCTTTTGTGTCCTAGGAAGAAAAAGTGAGAGCAGAAAAAGAGACAGAGACAGAGACAGAGACAGAGGATATGGAGGAGGAGAAGCCAGCAGAGCAAGCATTTCACTGAATCAAGGAGAAGATGGTGCACATGTACAATTACACAAGAAAGAAAATTGGAATTATGCAGAGCAAATAAGGTATAGGGAATAGAAAATAGCTCCTTCCTGCTCTAAAAGAATATAAAAGTGTCTTCAGATCAAGAGCCATCACACCCTTCCAATGGCTGTGGGTCTTCTTAGCACATGTCCAATCTAGAAAACACTTCTGAAAAATATCTATGAAGAGATTCAGTCATTAAGGCGAAATCTTCTCTCCCTCACTTTCTTGTCTCTCCTGTCTCCTTTCTCCTTCTGTCCTCTCTTCTCTCTCCTCCCTCTCTGCTCTTTCTCTCTTGTAAATTCACTTTTATTCATCGATTTTTTTGCACATTATGACTATTTATCAGTTTTCTACAAATTTTACATTTAAAGAGAAATTGATTATTATCATACAGTAAATACAACACAGTGAAAATAAGGCTTTAAAGATACAAATCATTGGTAATCTTAGTATTTTTTATTATTATTCAATAAAACAGTACAGCCTCTGAACACTATTTTTGCTATTGAATAAGGAGATTATATCTTGGTCCTTTAGGCATCTCATTCATCAGAATTTCCTAATCTACACAAATCCAATCCACATTTAGACTAAATACAAGAGTGAGAAAGAGGGAGAGAGAGGGAAAGAGAAAGAGAGAGAGAAAAAAATTTTAGTGCTTAATTCCAATTCGTGTAGCTAATACTAAGCTTAAAGAATCTTGATAAACCAACAAAAGGAGCCAGTGTCAGCTCAGTGGGCCAGGGGAATTTTTAAAATATAATTAGAGCCTGTCACCTTTTATCTTGGGTCAGTGGACATATTTGCCCCATTGACAGCCTGCTTAATAATTTACTTTATTCACTTGCATGTCAAAGAATTCTCTGGCGGAGACAAGTTCAAAGAATTGATTTAAATAAGAAGAAATGAGAGTGGGAAATGGTTTTGTAAAACTCTCAGCATGGTTTGTTTACAACATATAACCTGTTAATAAACAATGACATCTTCCTGCAACAATTAGGGGTCTGCAGGCTCTGTCTTCAGTCCTCTGCTCCCTCTGTCTGTGAGAGGTCACCTATGAAACACCAAAGATCCATGGATTCAAGATGCGCCTCTGAAGAAAGGCCATATTTCTCCAGCAGCACACATAAAATAAAAACTCTAGGAGGGAGTGGTCCAATCATCTGATGTTTTTATGAGTGTATCCCCAGCACCTAGCACAAGAGAGATGCTAAATACATGTAAGACCTACAACAAAACAGCAATACTGACCTTGTCATTCCTAGCCCCCGTATACCAGTAGCCTATTGAAGAGAAACTTAGAGGTGTATTTGAGCACAGAAATTGGGGCCTACTTCTAAAAACAGACTAAAACGAGGTTGTCTCTGTAAGCCACAGGCCAAACAAAATAGCACAGACTTTAAGACTTCGTCTGTGGAACTACATGGTGTATGTTCAAATCGCAGATTTGCCATCAACTAGCCAGAGAACCTCAGGAAAAGTAATTCATCCTTGTAATCCTGTCTTCTCATCCTTAATATGCAGATAATAACAGTAAGTTTTATGAGGATTTTTAAAAGTGATGCTTACACTGTACTTAGCATAGAGCCTTCCGTTACTCAGTGAATGTGACTTATTATTATGTACCAGACACTGAAGCTAGCCAGCAGCAGAAATTGGGCTCAGGAAGGCATTTGCTTCTCCATCCCAAACACAAATATTTATTCTTTATATGAAAAATTCTCTCCCTGTTTCATATGAAATTTTTCTTCCCAAGTAAACAACCATAAATCTCAAGTACACATCTGGACCACAGTGGCTTATGGGAAGATCCAACAGAAGCAAGCAGAATGGTTCTGCACAATCCTCCTAAAAATTCGCTGCTGGTGGAGCCCCCAGTGGGAGACCCATCCACAGAGCTTTACATAGGTTCCCAGTTCCATCAAAGCAAAGTGATCTATCCATTTCTTTACGACGACTGCCTGTGGTGGGGAAAGGAAAAGAATAAAATTCAGGAGACAATGTGAAGTCACATCACAAGGATAAAAAGTCAGGGACCGTGGAGCCACAGAATTTTATTCCCAGGAAGGTGGTTGCCTCTACAGGCATAAATGGCTCTGCTGTTGAGGATGACATCAAGGATGCCTTCGTTGCTCAGCACTGAAAGTCATTAAGCCACACACATCATATGTTCCTTTTGCCAATACCATCCTGTATTATCAATACCATACTTGGCCTGTGATAGAGGACATTTCTCTTGATTTCTGAAATAGCTAGTCTCTCTCTCTCTCTCTCTCTCTCTCTCTCTCTCTCTCTCTCTCTCCTAACTTTACCAGTGTTGACACAGATGGTTACTGTGACCTTGGATGTCTTATAACCATACTCAAACCAACTGAGTTAATTGGCTTAGACACTCATAGGATAATGCAGGGGCTCCCACTTCTGGGATAATAACACACTATTTCCAAAACAGCCTGTGAGAAATTTACAGGGTCATGGTCATGTCATTTACATGCAAATGAGAAGGGAAAATCCATTCCAGCAGTCTGCATTTGAAGTATGAACACCAGAAGAGGTTATATAAATACACAAGAGGAATACACATTCTGTCAGCACCATTTCAGAATGCCAAGGAAAGCGACCCAACCACACCAGCGGTCACAAAGGCTTAGGCAAAGGCCATTGACCTCAGCCTCAGATGCTATCCTTGTGCTAACTCAATAGAGTCTAACATTTAACTGATTGAATCAAGGACAGTTCTCTGTCCTTGTTTCTATAATGATCACTTCTCTGTACTGCTCTTTGGCAGCAGAAAACCCCAGTCTGGTCTCCAGCCTTCCTTAAAAGCTTTCATTGACAGCTTTTTCAATAGAAAATTACCAAAAAGAATTTGACGGCCCGTTGTCTCCTCCAAAGTCACATTCAGTGTGACGTTCACAACTGATGGCTTTAGAGCACTGTTTAAAGTCAGTTCATTATCATCATTCCTTCAAGATAAAATTTAATGTTTCCTTTAAAAAATTCAATTAATTTTTTCTAATTTTAAAAATTTCATTTAGTTGGCAGATTTGGGTGGTTTATTAGTCCCAACAGAAAAGAAATGACAGTTTTATCTCGTGATAAATCACCCAAAGTCTCAAAATCAGCTACGCTCAGCAGTGGAAGAAAAGTTGACCCACAGCACCACCTGCTGGCCTCTTCAGCATGCTGCATAAAAGACAAGCATCAAACAGCTGAGCACTCATTGGGAGTCGCTTTCAGACAGCTAAAATACACACAAACCCCTGGGGATTTCAATAAAATGTACCTGAAATATGAGTGTGGTCTTTTAGAAACCCCCATCAATTGATTAGTGCCAAGTATCAAAACCCACCGGTGTGGCGTAAACCCTCGTATACTAAAAACTAGCAAGAACACGCAGATATTAAAAAGGAAAATGAAAAACAACAAAATCTTCTGTGATAATGTGAGACAACTCTTAGTAGAATACTGGTAAATGAAAAAGTGTAGTATAAAGTATGGTTATAAGACTATAAAAGGAAGTGAATGAGCAAACGAATAAAGGGATGTATAAAAATGAGAGTGAATATGTTTGCTGTCTATGTCATAGATAGTAGGCCCCCACAGCTGCTATAAATTGTTGCTGCTTACTTGAAGGTACTCTAGATATATTAAAGAAAAGGATTCATCTCAATCTTTCTAAATTCCACTTTACAATGGTGTAGTTTATACACAGAAAATCTCCCAAATAGAAAAATAAAGGTATTCAGTTGACCTGGTGATGACCATCAACTCTGCCCAACGAGCTCTGCGTGGGATCCTTTGCATGAGCAGCAAGGTATTGGATGAAGGCACCACTAAATCTCAGCACGTGTGACAGATTTAATCCAGTATCACAAATGTCCAGGCTCTTTACCTGCCAGTCACATAGTCCCTTTGGCTTATGCAGAATCCCTTGAAGAGATTGTTAAAAGTCCATATCTGTGCCCTACCCGCTATTCACAACAGAATCTCTAGGGCTAGAAGCCAATCAATTGCAGGTTCACAGTGCTCTGCTAGGTAATTCTAACTGCCACCAATCTGTGAACTCACTATCGGGACTCGCTGGAGGATCACAGCTGTACCACACTGAAACAGACAAAAGACTCATTCAAATTCTGGCATTGCCAGCTGTGAGCTGCCTCCAAGAGATGTGAACTCAGCTCTAGTTCATCAAAAGCAGACACCTTTTATTACAAATGTTACTTCTTTGGGTCCACCATTCCAACTGAGAAAAGAACTCAATTTGTATACAATTTGTATAGGAAGTATGACTACCTTCTTTCTATATGACCTACAAAAGTCAGAATCATTTTAACAATGACTAAATTTGGGATCTAGGAAGAAAAACACCTTGGGCAACAGAGTGGGGTGCACACAGTTACACATGACAGAGATCCTTTTTAAGAACAAAGTTGTTCCTAGGTGACTCCAGGACATTAACTGTGGCACTGGGCTAGAAGGCTTCTAACAGAGCAAGACAGACAACTGGAAGCTTAATTTAATTCATTCGCAGCGAATTTTGTGTGAATAAGTACCTGAATTAAGATAGTAATTAAAAGAAATCCATGAACTCTATTTCTGAAAGAGTCATCTCTACAAAATGTTACTCAGCATTAGTACGTCCCCACCTCTTGTCTCTTTCCACTCACATCCAGACTCAGGGTCCACATATCGCTGTGTGTGTTATCTGCATGATGTGTAAGTGTACTCTGTCCAGCAGATTTCAGTGCCACCCAGGGCAGATCTGTGCCCTCAACTTCTCGTTCCCTGTAAAACTTAGACTAGGACTTTTTTCATAATGGAAACTCATAAGTGTTAGCGGAATTATTGAAAGGGAGTCAGCAATTGCTTTTGTTAAGGAGTGAAAATGTGCTTCCATCAAACAGCCAGAAGGTTGTTTCAAACAGAAATTTCAAGTCCCAGTGACAGAGATGACAAAGCAGGGCACAGACCATGGATCCTCTCACCAGTGCTTGAGACTTTGGGCTGTGACTCTGCAGGCAGAAATGAGGAAGGATTGTGAACCCATGAGAATTTTCCAGAAATGCCTTCTCGTAGGGGCATAAGTCAGGGCAGGGACTGAAGCTGAGCACTCAGACCAGAGCTTGTGCCTGTCTCCCGAAGTACCCTCGCCTGAACCTTGCCTTCCGTGGAAATCAGGGGAAGCATATTTTCTTTCAGCACCTGAGTTCGGTGATCAGTAAGAGAACCTCAAGGCAGTGGCCCTTTCTACTTCACCCATTGTGTAATAGGGCAGAAACTGCACAGGGGCAACAAGAACAGCCCAGGAAATAATGACCATTGTTTTTAAAAGTTGCAGAATTGAAAAGCGTCTGGTGACTGGGCAGTGAGGATCCGACGTGCATCATTTGGCCACAGACCTCCACCTATGGGGTGGCATTCATCAGTCCATGAGCGCACGTCTCTTACAGTACTATAAACCACACTGACCCAGACTCCCAGTGAGATGAACTTTGGACAACTATTCCCCATCTTCCTGCCCAGCTGGCTTTTTGAATAAGTTGCCTCAATGTCTTGTCTTTGCTTAATTGATCTGTCACCCTCCTAGCAGCAGGCACTGGGGCCAGGTATCAAAATTTTTAAATTGTATTAGTGCATCCATGAAGTTTACATTCATCTTAAGGAGTAAGTACATCTTCATGTCATATCTCTAAATCCAGTTTCCTCATTTTCACTATTGTTATAATTATTTTCAGTTCATGTTTACAACATATAATGATTACCTTCATAATAAATCTTAAACCTTTTTACTTGCTATTTCCGCCTCACTTGCCTTTTGTCCTCTGTCTCTTGAACCCCTTTCCATTTGCAAAACATCTATCTCCCTGTTTTCTTTTATTAATCCTTTCCTTGTTTTTTATTTGTACTTTGCCATACTCGAAGGAGAGACACCATATGGTAATTAAGCTTTTGTATCTGATTTATTTCATTAAATTTCATTTTCCTACAAATGTCTCCAGTGTATGCTTCTTTTTAGCTTCTTTGGGTATAGAAGCCACATTTTCTTTATCTGTCTGTTGATGGACATACGTGGCACTTCCAGGACTTCCCTATTATGAATTGTGCTGCTATAAACATTGGAAAGTATATATGGCTGTACATAATGTCTTTAGCTCTTTGGGGAAGAGATCTAGAAGGGGAATAATTGGGTCACATTAATTTCTAATTTTAGATCTTTGGGATTCACTATATTGATCATCACAGTGCTTGTACTAGTTTACATTTCCACTGACATTTTAGGAGTGTTCCTTTTTTACCACAACCATGCCAGCATTTGTTATTATTTGATTTCTTGATGATTGCCATTCTTTCTGGTGTAAGACAAAATCTTGGCATTGTTTTAATTTGCATTTCTCTAGTGGTCAGAGATGTTGAACATTTTTGTATGTTTACTAGACATACGTACTTCTTTTCATAAGCATCTATTCATTTCACTTGTTCATTTCTTGATTGGGTCTTTTAGTTTGGGTGGTCTGATGTTTGTTTAAGTTCTTTATATTTCTAGATATTAGTCCTCCATCTGAGGAACGACAGACAATTTTTTTTCTCATTATGTAGGGTGTCTTTTCACTCAACTGATTGTTTCCCTCGCTGTGCAGAAGTTTTTTGGTTTTTTTTTTTAATTTGACATGATCCCACTTGTTGAATCTTGCTGTTATCTCTTGTGCAATTGGAGTTCTGTACAGAAAGTCTTGTCTACACTCCGGCTTCAAATGTTTTACTTTATTTTATCCTCCTATAGATGCACTGTTTCTGTTTTAATGTTTAGATCTTTGATCCATTTTGACTTTAACTTAGTACATGATGAGAGATATGGGTGCAGATTCAATCTTCTGCATATACATAAACAATTTGCCCAGTACCATTGCTGAGTAGGCTATCTTTCCTCCAACATCCCTTGATGAAGATCAAATAGCTGAATGTTTCTGAGGATGTTTCTGTGTCCCCTATTCTGTTCCAATGACCTATTTTTGTGCCAATACCATGCCATTTTTATCACTGTTACCTTATAGTATAACTTGAATTCAGGTATTGTGAAGCTCCTGCTTTACTCTTATGACCCAGGATTCCTATTGCTATTTTTGGTCTCTTCTAGTTCCATATGAATTTTAGGATTATCTTTTCTCATTCTGTGAGGGACATTTTTGGTACTGTGATTGGGATTTCATTTAATCAGTGTAGCAGTTTTGTGAGTATGGCCATTTTGACAATATCGGTTCTGCCAATCTAGGAATAGAGGATATCTTTCGATTTTCTGATGTCCTCTTCAATCTCGTTTTTTAGAATCCTGTAGTTTTCATTGTAAAGGTCTTTCACTTCCTTTGTTAGGTTAATTCCTAGGTATAGTGTTTCATTTTTCTTGATGCTGTTGTGAATGGAACTGTTTTCCTAATTTCTTTCTCTCTATACCTCACTGGTATAAAGGATTAGCAGGGAGATTGCTGCTCTTGCTGAGCCTGCCCTGTGATAGGAAACCCTCAAAGTCTCACAGGTGCCAGAACCCTGTGTCCCAGGACTCCCTCCACCTCCCTCAGCTGCTGCTCAGGCTGCCCATTTGTCATCCACTGACTTCAGAAACTGATATTGGGCAAGCTCCGACATGCTTGTCAAGAATTCTTTTTTCCTAATTTTTGAGGGTCTTGCTGTTCTAAATATAGTACTGTTAGATGGATGAAATATTTGTTATACTATCCACTTAGCTTGTGTTTGTGTACTTGTAGGGTGTATGTAGACGGTGGGAGCCCAGTGAGGCACCCCAGGAGTGGAGATAAAGTGGATTCCAGAGTGGGCAGTAGAGGTTACACTCCCTGATACATGAAGTTTTCTGACAAAGGAGCTAATCCACCACATGAGCTTCTAGAAGTTTCTAAGATCCTGCTTTAAGTCATTTTGTTTGGGAAAGACAACAGGGATTACAGAAAAGGGCAACACAGATTTTTTTTTAAGTTCATGTAACTAGAAATATCATTGTTGTTTGCCTGCCAATGGAAATAATTTACCATTACTCAGTTTCATAGAACAGTTTTCATTTATCTCTCTCTCTCTCTCTGTCTCTCTCTCTCCCTTTGTCTCTCCTCTCTCTCTCTCTCTCTCTCTCTCTCTCTCTCTCTCTCTCTCTCTCTGTCTTTCTCTCTCTCTGCTAAGTTAGGACATTTACTTCAGCTCCATTAATCAGTCAGTAAGTACTTACTCTCAAAATCCACTGATTCCCGTTTGTGCTAAAAATATCAATTGATTCCTATTCCAAAGAGCTTTCACCTATAATTGAGTCATACGGTGTATCTATTAACTACTAGGTTGGGGGAGACAAATTTGCTGAACAATATAGCAGAAAAAAGGAACATAAAATAGGCATAAATTCAAAGTATTTAGTTTTAAAGCTGGTGATTTTTTGTTTAATCTATCTTATTTATTTTAAATTCATATTCTAGGTATGCCCTTCCCACATCCAGCAAACCTAATAAATCACAAGTTTGGATACATGCTAGTTATATTAAGGCACAGTAGCTCCATTTATAGTACAAATTTTCTTTCCTTCTTTTTTATTTTTTTTTATTTTTTATTTTTTGAGACCGGTTCTTGCTATGTAGTCCAGGTTGGCCTTGAACTCACTGAGATCCTCCTGACTCAGCTTCCTAAATGTTAGGATTACAGACCATGCACCAACATGCCCAGCTTAAATTTTCATTTCATTTCATTTTAAAAGGATTTCTCACAACTTTTTTTGAAATTATTTAATTCATGAATGACTTGAAAGCAAGTTTTAGTGAGCAAGAGCTTGCCCCACAGCTAGACAACCAGGTTCCAGCTGAGCTTAGCTAGTTTCCCAACAGTGTGACTTCAAGCAACTGCCTAAGCACCTCTGGGATTCAGTGTCCTCATTTGTAAAACAGAAGAAAATGGTAGCACTTCCGCTAAGCAGGATGCAAGATCAGCTGAACTCCTGTAACTGAAGTTCTTGGCCCTGTGACTGGCCCTCATCTGCTTGGCAGGTGGGGGATGGCACTGTCATGGCCAGCTGCATGGGAAGCACCTGGACCAAGTAGAGCATCTGTTCCAGGAAGGAGTTTATTTTCCCTAGAAAAACTGCAGCACAAATGTTTGCATGGTTTTTGTTGAAAAACAAGTAAAAGTTATTCCTTTTATTTGTCTTTCAAAAAGTGAGGGGAAAAATTACACGTGCTATTACTTAGGGACATATTTTCACCCTTGTACCTCAATCTGAAAGCAGGGGCACTTCCTCTTTGACATCAAATTGTTGGCAACATCTTCTCTGTGCTTCACAGTCAGTTCCAACTGGTGAGAAACAGAAGTTCCCGTAACAGGCAAGTCGTATTTCTGACTAGGCATACGCTTCCTCTCCTTAGAAATGAAAAGAGGTAGATACATAATATATTACTCCTCAATTGATACTGAATAGTATTTATGTCTAATCTCTATGCACAAAAAGTCATGCTTCTTTCCAATTTTAGCAGTAAACATACAATTGAAAAATGGTCATAATAATTATTTTCATTCAAATGTTACCAACGTAAAACCAAACATAAAGATAAACCAAGCAAAAACCCAAGCCAAATGAAATGATGACTCAGCAAATATTCTTATGTGATTTTTGTCCAGCTTAATGGAGTTTTAAAATAATGATCCAAATAATTTTGTCTTCTCATAAATATGATTTATCTTCAATTTTTATTTCAATCCCCAGTATTTACAACTTCTTTTGTGTATTTATTCCATTTTATTGTCCTTGAAAATTGGTGAGGTCATGCTTTTTTAAATGTTTTTATTCAAATATAATAAAAATACATACACATTATACACATGCATGAATTTTCACAAACTGAACATAAATTTGTGTACCCAGATCAAGGAAAGGAACTTAACAGCATCCCGAAAGTTTATTTCATGCCTCCTTCAGCCATTCCCTCCCTCTTAAGAGTAACCTCTATGCTGACTTTTAACTACATATCTTTTAACTACAGTTGGTTATTGCTGCATAATAAACAGCCACAGAACTTTAACATTTTATGGCATGGTTGTAGACTCAATTCTGCTTGTGTTGGCTGGGCTGTTTCCTGTATCTTGGGGTTCAAAACAACACTCCTCTAGCAGGCTGGACATTGGAATGTTGAAGGCAGAGAATAAGAGAACCAACAGAACTATGAAAATCTCCTACTTACTCAGACACTTGGAATAGCTGAAAGTAGAATAAAGCTAATAAAATGAACCATGATTGTGTAGAATCAGCTCTTGTCTTCATTGAAAATTTTGCTATTTTGTTCACCATAGATTTTTGCACTCATTTTGATTTTTACAAACATTGCATTAGAATATTCTTCTTGATTACTGAGGTTTTTAATGTACTCTAAATTTTGTGGGTGGGGGCAAGTGCCTTCGCTGTCTCAGTGTAGTCCTCATCCTGTTGGAGAAATATGTTCATATCTTCAGAAGAGTTGTAGTGACAGCAAAGAGCATACATTTCAGAGAGAAAGAATTGGAGCTGTTAATGCAGTTAATTTATCATAACTACTTTTCACCATTTGTGAATTTCTGTACAAATGAAATTGTGTACTGTGGATTCCTTTGAGTCTGAACTCTTTCCTGTAACTGATGTTTGTAAAATGCACCCCCTAGTGTTGTATGTAATTGTGACTCATTCTTTCTCCTGCTGTGTAGAATCCTATCATGGGAAGGCACCACAAAGTTGAAGGGTGTTTGGATAGTCCCTGTATAGCTATTATGAATAATGCTAATTGGAACAATCTCACCTAAATTTCTGTTAGATAGCCATGCCTTTTAGTGGGGCATATACCTATACAAGAACTGCAAATCAGATGGTAATATATCTGCTTGGTGTTAGATACTGACAATTTCCCAAGCATTCATTCCTTTAACTTTATTAAAAGTATTGATATTTGGTACTGTGCATCTTCTAGTTTTGTTCTTAAGATTATCTTGGCTATTCCTAATCCTTTGTATTTCTAAATGAGTTTTAGAAGTGGCTTACCAACTTCCACTAAAGAAAAATCCTGTTGGGCTTTTCAGTGGACTTGGTTTGAACCTAGAAACTAATGTGGCAAGAACAGACAGCTCTGTAAGAGGAACTCTATGTCCTCTGAGACCTTGCTCAATACCACATACCTCTATATATCTACTTCGAATAAGACAGGTAGACAACAAATACATAAAATAGATGGTCAGTGAATGCATTGCTCATAGAAGGCTTTAGCCTGTGTGATTTTTCAGCACACCACACATCTCACAAACACATGACCTCATCGTCTTTTATTCCTCTGGCCTTGCATAGATTCCTCCTTCAGGCACATGGAATTCCCTTTCCACTTGACATACTCTAATCACCCTTGACAAACGCGCTTCACAGTTCAGCGCCCTACAGAGTTAGCAAGTCCTTCTTGTGGTCTCCCACAGCCCTTTTTTACATGATTTTAAATCTCTGAATTGTACTGGCCACCAACCAGAGCCAACCTGGACTAATTTGTGTTGGATAAAGAAACAGGACCATTACATTTTTGTTGCGCTGCTTGGTTTAAGTAGTAAGTGTCCAAACCAATGGCTTGCCTGGGCCACCTTGAGTGAAGAGGAGTTGTCTTGGGTCATATATAAAATACATACATAGTATAGTCAATGCACATAAGCAACAAACTTTCCATTTTTACATTTTAACTTATTTTATGAAATAACCTAGGCCCATGTTTAATGATTAGAAAACTTATACATTTGCTTAATAACAATAAAATCCTGTCTTCAGAGACACACACACATATGCAGAAAGGTTTATTTACAGTATTAATATCGGTACTCACTGCCAAGCTGAAGAAGTGCATGTCATACTGGAAGCACAGGAGTTTACATCTGATTATGTTGTAGGCACAGAAGATGCAGTTAGCACCGCACTGCCACATACACACGAAACATTCCATGGTTGCCTATGCACTCCACGTTGGAGCACTGCTCAATCAAGTCATGAAAACAATTGCTAAGAAGTTGGTGGCTCACACTTACACTCTTAGCCTTTGGAAGGTTGAGACAGGAGAATCATGAGTTCAAGGACAGCCTATGCTACATAGTGATACCTTATTTCAAAAAATTTTCACTAAAAAATCACATTATAGTGCTAAATTTATAATTTTGCAAGGTCACATTACTAGCTGTCCAAGGCCATGAGTTGGATGCACCCAGTTTAGCTGATCTTTCAGTTGGTCTGTTTAGCTTACAAGACTTCATTTGGATTTAAATTTACTCCAAGAAAATAAAATTAATGTTCTAGTTTGGCAACAGATACATGTCAATCTGATTTATTTCACTGTTCATTTTGATTTAATATTTGTTTAAATTCAGTCCTTTTACAGTGAAGATTTAAAGCAGATACATGGTTTGATCTAATTTATGTCACAGTTTCTTAGTTCAGAAGAAAACCAACTAATTTTTTTTCAGCTACCAATGAGAACTCATGAAAAAGCCTAAGCTTTCCTGCCACTAGGGGACGGGTTTGCTCCCAGCATGACTACCCTGACTGCCAGGCATTCAGGAAGTCTCTCATAGGTTCAGCTGGACCACTGTGAAATTAAACTTGGGAGGTCTGTTGGTGGAAAAAGGAAGCCAAAAACCAGACTTGAAGAAAATGGAATTGTGGGGAAAATAATAAGGAATACTGTAGACTACAACATTAGACAATACTTTGCTGAAAGGTTGACAAAAAGCTAAATTAACCACAAAATCAGTAAGAAAATGTATGCAGGAGCAGAGAAGTTAAGGCAGTGCTGAGAGGCACCCTCCGTGCTCCCCAGGGTGGAGGAAAGGAGAAGAGGTGTAGGAATGTTCTCAGGCTGGTAGAAGAACTGCGCTCCTGGGAACTGTCTGCTTAAAATCCTATGAAAGAAGGGCAGTAGGAGGATTTAGACAACACTGGATGGGGTCCATTCCACTGCCAGTTGAAACTACTGTCAACTCCAGGAAGTACCTCATCCAAGTTTTGCTCTGCATTTAAGAGAGTAAGAACAGAGACATGTTTTTTCTCCTAGTACTAGGGGTTGAACCCAGAGCCTTGGAACTGAGTTATTTTAGTGTTGGATTTTTTTAATTTGTTTGAGACAGGATCTTTCTAAGTCACTAATTTGCATACGCTGGGCTCAAATTTGGGATCCTTATGCCTCACTGCTAGGATTACAGGTATGTACTACCACACCTTCATCAAAGGACATTCATTATCTTCTATTCTGTTCAAGGAACTTGGTGGTTTTTTTTTTTATTTAATCCTCACAACTTTATGAATTAGGTAACTTAGCTCCATTTTACAGAAATGAAACCTAAAGCTCACACAGAGGTATATCTCGTCCAAGGTCATGGGAGTAAGAGATGAGAGACTGAAACCCAGCTTTCTTTTTCGTAACCCAAAGCTGATTCCTAAGGAATCCCACTCTCCTCTCCTGGAGAAGAATCCCACTCTCCTCAAGCTTCTTCCTCCTGGTGTCACTGTGGGATGGAAGGAGACATTCATGGTGAGCCCAGCATACTCTTTGGGGCATGCCCTGAACACAGTGGTAGAGTCCTCATTATCAGAATGGGAGGCCCTTCCCACCAAAACCCTCCACCCTGGAGTCACAGCTGTCAGACTGACCATCATGTAAAAATGACATCCTTGTTTCCTGAAAAAGAGCCTCCCAGAGGTCCTGGTGGAGAGAAACCAAGCCAGATGGTGGGGGACCCTAAATAACCAACCTCAGACACCACTAATCCAAGACTAGTTGGTTCTCTTCTTCTGAGTAAACTCAGAATGCCCAAAGGGCTTTGTTTAGTCTTTATAGTTCCAATTCCAACTTAGATAAAGGAATTTCCAGGCTCTAAGTATGAATTAAAGTGTAGTTTATCTCCATAGAATGCCAAGATGACTCCTGTAAAATAAATTATTTCACACGTCTTTCCCCAACAGGCCACTCACTGGCCCTGAGACAACTAACTGAATGATAAACCTTTAAGAGGATGCATGTTAAAAGCAACAATGGTCTTTCATCAGGACAGGATTTTCTTTTCTTTTTTTTTCTTTAGTTTTCACAAAAA
Organism: Dasyprocta punctata; assembly: GCA_004363535.1. Taxonomy (NCBI): domain Eukaryota; kingdom Metazoa; phylum Chordata; class Mammalia; order Rodentia; family Dasyproctidae; genus Dasyprocta; species Dasyprocta punctata. The sequence continues at coordinate 32,630 of RJWM01014430.1, forward strand.
TATATTTAATAAAGTTGTTATATAAAATCAAACACTTAACATTTTATCAATAATTCAAACCCACTTACATCTTAACTGGGAGTGCTTTATATTTTGAAAGACTAACAAGAAACATATTTGCATATATTTACAACTCAGGTAAATGTAACTGAAAAGCTATGAAATTCACAGAATTTTAGAAATTTACAGGCTAGAAGTATCGTATATTTGTCTGTAATCAAATATACTGTATTGATTATGAACATTTTAATATAAACCAAAAGGGAAAAAAGTGAAGGATATAGTTTTAAAGCTTTGTGGCAAAAGCACTTACAAGATAAAAAAAGTCATATAAAACTGATTTAATGGTCAAGACTGCTCATGGACTTCCTGATTGTCACATTTGGCCCAGTCTGGAAGAAGGCGGTGTGCATTGCTACTGGGAACCAAGCAAGGAAAACCAGAGTTCCAGGTCTTATACTGAAACAGACTCCTCAGAAGTTATCTCACCGTCCTTCAAAAGGGTCCCTTACACTGTGCCTGGGAAAAGGGGACCCAACATATATCACATACAGAAACTTACCACAATAAAGTTTCCAAATCCTATTTTGTATTCTGAACTATGCCATGATAATATGCATACTATACCATTCCAGATAACATTCCACACTGACCAGTAAACATCTTTTTTTAAAAATGGCATACTTCTTTTTAAAGAAAGGTATTGCTACTTGAGACCATACTCATAAGTGAAATAAATCAAACTCACATGTGTAAAAACCATATTGTCTCCCTAGTGTAAGAAACTGAAAGAGTAAATAAGATACAAAATCTTCAATAATATTGTGAGAGGGTAAGAAACTGCTCAAAGAAGAAAAAATAATTCAGATAAGGAAAAGGGGAAAAGAAGGAAGAGAAAAGAAAAAAGGTATAAATTTGTATATATACACTTAAGAGTACTAAGATGATTGTACTACTATTTCTATTAGTTCAAAAAAGTTAATATTTCTAGGATTAGATCAATTTTGCATGTCGATATCTGGTAATTTGGGTAACACTTCTGAAGATAACTATGCAAAACAACAAAATTTACTATGTTCCTACCACCTTGTTTTAAAAGCCTACATTGTTATTGTTTTGGGCTCTTTGTTATGTTATACTTTATTTTGTTTTGTTTTGTTTTGTTTTTCCCTCTAATACAGAAAGGATAAATGTACATGTACAGGCTTATATATGCCTAGAACTTCTCCTAAAGGGTTTACAAGAATTGATTTTATTATGTGTGATAGTATGAACTGCTACACTGAAGAAAATGAGACATCATGGTAGTCACTGCTGATTTCCTATCATTTTGTTTTGAAGTCCAATCATGGTTTTATTCTTTGTTTTGATTGGTTTTAGTCTGCTTTCCATTGTTTGATTTCAATATGCGTGAAGGTATGGACAGTTATTTTGAAGAAAACAAGAGACATTATGGTAGCCATTATTGATTTCCTAATGCCTGGTTTTGAAGGCTCATAAGGCTCTCATTCTTTTGTTTTGATTTGTTCTATACTATTTTGTTTTGTATTAATTTATTGTGTGTGAAGGTATGGACAACTATTTCAAAGAAAACAAGAGACATTTTGGTAGCCACTGTTGATTTCCTGTTGTCTTATTTTGAAATCCTGTGTTACTTGCATTGGTTTGCTCTGATCTGCTTTGCTCTGTTTTGTTTTGCTTTGTTTTGTTTTATTCCCTTTAAAATAAAAAAATTTAAAAATACACTAGAAAAGAAAGATATTGCTGTTGTAAGAAATTACCAAGTCATCATTTCCTATTTAATGTATGGTTATGATATTTTCTTGCCACATTTTTTCTCCATCAAGAATATTCAAAGCAGTTTCCTAATACACAGCATTTGGATGTATATATACCATGTTGGTTCTTAAAATAATAAACTCATTTTTATTTTGTAATAGAAGAAAACTAATGACAAAGTACACGTAAAAGTAAAATTTTATAATTTCCACAAAGTAAGCTACCTTTGTTAACCAAGGTAATTGCATTATTTAAGCCTGTGAAATATTTCAAAGCTCTTATAAAACTTAAAATTTCTTCTAAAAAGTTAGCTTAAAAATTCTTGCCATGTTGCTGACTATTGTTGGGGGCTTTTAGCCAGATTTATGTTGAGAATACAGAACAAAGAGCCCAGAAGGGTGTTTTAAAACATGAGTTTAGTGCCAGGGATTTAGTTCAGTGACTCAAAGCCCTTGCCCGGTAAGCACGAGGTCGTGAGTCCAATCCCTGGTACAAAACAAACAAACAAACAAAAAAATCATGAGTTTGGCCATAAAGGAAGCTCCAGTAAAGAAATCTCTGGACTATGAAGATATCACTGAGGAGATCTTGATTGCTGAGAAGGAACAGGAGAATATGAAAGATGATCTGAGGGAATCACAGGAAGCAGCAAGCCTCCACTCCTTGCAGCGTCAAAACTGAAATTGAGCCGGGCGTGGTGGCGCACGCCTTTAATCCCAGCACTCGGGAGGCTGAGGTAGGCGGAGCGTTGTGAGTTCGAGGCCGGTTTGGGCTACAACGTGAGTGTAAGACCGGCCTGAGCTACATAGTGCGACCCTGCCTCAAAAACCGGGGCCGGGAGTTTGGCTCAGTGCCTTAAGCACCTGCCCTGGTAGGCGCGAGGTTGTGAGTTCAATCCCCGGTGCTGCAAAAAAAAAAAAAAAAAAAAAAAAAAAAAAAAAAAAAAAAAAAAAAAAAAAAAAAAAAAAAAAAAAAAAAAAAAAAAAAAAAAAAAAAAAAAAAAAAAAAAAAAAAAAACTGAAATTGAAAGACTTTGCTTTGAAAGAAGGTCACAGAGTATCATCCAGAATAGCAGTGGTTGCACATTTCAGAATGGTGGCATCATGGAAAATCTGTTCCTCAGAATTGGATTCAGAGTGCCTATTGATTCAGGCACTCAACCCCTACAGCCAAAGGAGAGGAAAGCCTGGCTACTGCTCCAGCTAGCAGCACACCTTGGCATCATTCACTTGGTGCTGATTTTAGGTGCATGCAGAATGCAAGAGTTATGGGATTAAGAAGGCTTTACCATACCAATTTCAGATGGCCTGGGAGGCCAGGAAGTGTGCCCCTGAGAAGGCAGTGTGTGAAACTGTGAGAAGGAAGCCAAAGGTGCAGTGGAGACCCCAGAAGTTTGGAAAGGCCATAAATATGGATCATCTAAGGAAACCTACAAGGAAGGAGAAAAGCCAGCCCAAGAGATAAGCTATGGGAGCTACAACCACTGGAAATACTGTAGGGATGAAGCTGCTCAAGCCCTTTGGAGCTCACAATTTGCCGTAGATTGCCTCAAATGGTGCACATGTAAGTATAGGACTTAATATTTGCCCTGCTGGATTTTGGACTTGCTTTGGTCCCAATCCTTTTCCCTGTTTGTAACTTTTGGAATGAAAATGCTTACCTTTTACCATTGTATGTTGGAAGTGTTTAACTTTTCATTTGTACAGGGTCTTATAGCTTAGAGTTTGCCTTACATCTCAGAGGGAACTTGGGACTTGAACTTTTCAGCAGTGCTGAAACTATTAGGACTTTGGCAACTTTTTCAGATAGACTAAATACTTTTTGCATAAAGCGATGTGCTTGAGTCTTTGGGGGCCTGGGGGTGAAATGTTATAGTTCTAATATAATATAATGTTGACAGACAATACTGATTCATAAGGATTGTTAAACCTGTGTTATAACATTCGAGTTGTAAAATGATAAGCATGTCTTTATATCTTAAGACTGATTTGAAGAAAGGTGTCTGGTTGCCAAATTGACAAGACATAGATTGTAGTGGTTGATGCCTTGTCTCAACTTAAGAAATTTCGAATTTTAAGGAAGCAACTCAGCAGGAGGCCAGGGTTCTCACTTGGTGAGCACCCTCATCCTGTGCAAGAGGAGGTAACAGGAGATGGTGTGACTGGTAGCCTGTTTACAATGTAAGGGAAGAAAAAGACTTGTACTCCTTCCTTTTGCTCCTGCTGCTTTTACTGTCTTCTGTGACCTTGAACTGTTGCCCCTGTTCCATGCCTCCCTGCCTTGGAGCCAGCTGATTACAGACGAAAATCTCCACAAACTGTGAGGTACATAAACCCTTCCTTTCTTAAATTTGGTGTTGGGTATTTTGTCTCAGCAAGGAGAGAAAAGTAACTAAGACAGAAGACACCCCACAAAAGATATGAGAAGAGGCAATGGTAGCAGCTCTTCCCCTGGCTGGAGTTTCCACAGAGAGATCTGCCAAAGAGTCTTCAGGAGAAAGAAAGTACAGGGCAGAGCATAATCAGGTATGAATGTCCAGAAGCTACTTACAGCTTCCTTTGGACTCATGTTTTGTAATGAATGAAGCAGATCCATTAGTTTTCATGGACCCATCATAATCTGAAAACATGAACTTGAGACAATTTGCCAGCCCTGGAAGTATACCTAGAGAACAGAAGAGGAGGATCCTTCTGAATTTCAACCCCAATCCCTTAATCAATGGCCTCGGATGAGATATGTACTGATTATGTGCCTAGGTTCTCTTATATGTAAAATTGGGATAATTCATAAAGTTGTTACTTAATTTGTAATGTTGCTATAAAAATTAACTTAAATTAAATCCATCAAGTTCCTTGCACAGATTGGGTAATTGATAAATGAGGATGAGTGTAAACCATCCATCTGGATAAACAACAGAGAGTCCTATGTGTTTCCTACAAAGCCCGACTTTAAGCAACATACATCCCAGAGACCTGGCCGGCGTGGAGATGCCAGCAGTAAGCACAAGCAGAGAAATGAACCCAGTGGTACCAGGAAGCATATTTTCAGAGAAAAGGATGTCCTCCCCACTATCAGTACACAGGCAACTATGATGGGGAAATTCATCAGTAGCGACTATCGGGGATATTAGGGGTAGCAGGACAGAAAATAATATTTAATTATAAAAATATATTGTTTTACAGCCATTTCTATTATTTTCCACTGTTGCTGTAATAAATTGCCATAATTTAAGCAGCATAAAACACAAATTGATTATTATTTGTGACCAGAAGTCCCTTGAGTCACATAGGACTAAAATAAAGATATCAGTAGGGCTGCATTTTTTTAGTGCAGTTTCTAGAGAAGAATCTGTTTCTTTGCTTATTCAGGTGTTGGCAATTCCACGGAATTTGTATTAGTCCCTTTCCTATCACTGGGACAAACTACCTGATACAATTTAAGGGAGGAGAGTTCTATTTTGTGTCACAGTTTCAGTCCACTGTCATCTGGTTCCAAAGCAGAAATGGCATGGTAGAAGAACATGTCAGAGGAAAACTGTTGACCACCTGGTGACTGGGAAGCGGATAGAGAAGAGAGGCCTGGGATGAGAATATGCCCCTCTAAGTCATATTTCTAGTAAGTTGCCGCTTTGATTGGGCCCCACCCCTAGAACCTGAGATTTTTGGGAAACATTTTAGACCTGAACCATAACATTCCATCCCTTGCCTCCAACCAATTCATATCTACCTCATTTTGCAAAATGCTTTTAAACTCTTTCTAGGAGTTGCCAGAGTCTTAACAATTCCATCCAGCATTGTAAAAGTTCAAATTCAAAGTCTCTGATACTCAAGTCAAATTCTTATATGTGAGCCTCTGTGGAAATCACGAAAGAAAGCCGAGTACTCCCAAAATACAAGGGCACAGGGTAAACATTCCCATTCCAAAAGAGGAAGATAGAAATTGGACCAAAGCAAGACAAAACCTAGCAGGGTAAATGTTAAATCCTGTAGCTGAGTTTGAACACCCAGGGCAGGTTGTGTTAAGATGTGAGCTCTAAAATGTTTGGGCAGCTCCACCTCTATGGCCTTGCTATTTGTAGACCACATGGCCTCTCTCTTGGACTGGCTTTGCCTGCTGCATGTAGCATTCCTCAGCAGATATTCTATATTCCTGACATCTCCCAAAGTCTCCACTGCATCATCATTCTTACATCTTTACTCACTGGCCCCTCATGGGCTCCTGGTAGAGAATATGACACTATTAAATATTATTCCCTGGCCTTCCAAAATCTGCATAGAAGTCTCTGTGACTCCATGGCTCTTGCATTCTGCATGCCTATAAAACCCATACCACGTGGATTACACCAAGGTTGTCCATCACCCTGAACAGCAGCCAGGCCCCCTTGAGCTATGGCTGAAGAGGGTCTCAGTGCCTGAATGGCTAGACTAACAGGCACACTTTCCCTAGGCAGCCATGAGTGAACATGCATCTCAGGGACTTTCTAGTTAAATGAAAGATTTACAGCTTTACACTCTTAAGCCTCCTGTGGGTGAGGTTTTACTAACTTCTGAGATGTCCATGAGGCATCTTCTTGCTCCTGCATAATGTACTTAGCTTCTTTTTTTAACACTAATCTTTTTAGCAACTATGCTCTCCTTTGCCCCAACTTTGCAGGCATTTCCTTTCTGATTGAACTGAAAACTTTTCAAATAATTCAGCTCTGCCATTTGCTCCTAGTTCTTACTGTATATCTAGTTAAAACTAGCCAGCAGTATCCATATCACATCCTGGACATTGGGATTCCTTGAAATCTCATCCACCAGATTAATTCCCCACCATTAAAATCAGCCTCACAGAAAGTCTTAGGACATTGACAAAATGTAAATAAATTCTTTGCCAGAATGAAACCCACATGGCCTCTGGTTCAGTTTACAATGGAGTTCTTGTTCCCAAATGAAACCAGAAATTGGTCTTTACTGTCCACATGCCTATCAGCATTTTGGTCTTCTGAGCTCTGACCATAATGTCCCATCAATCTCAGTTTACAGCATTCTAGGGCTTCTCTAGCCAGCATCTCTAAACTTTTCCAAATTCTCCTGCAGATCAGTTCCAAAGACTTCTAAACCACATGATCAGGTACAGTCTCAGCAATGATTCCACTTCCCTGATACCTATTTTTTTCAGTCACTTTCCAATCTCTGGGACAAAATATCTGACACCCACAATTTAAACGAGGAGGGGTTTATTTAGGCTCATGGGTTCAGTACATAGTTGGCTAACTCCAAGGAAGAAAAAACATGGTGTAAGGGAAAACTTCACTATATGGTAGCCAGGAAGCAGAGAATAGGGAGGCCAGGGATAAGAACACACCTTTCCAAATCATGCTTCCACTGACATGCACCTTCTGACTGGGTCCCACTTCTGAACATGAGACGTTTGTGGGGACATTTTAGATCTAAATCATGACAGGTTTATAGTACCAAGGTCCCTGATTCTTGCTGGCTGCTTACTGGAGCTATCTTTTAGTCCTAGAACATTCTCTCTGGTACTTGCCTGAAGCCTCCTATATCTCAGAACCAATAGCAAGTCAGCAAAACCTTCTTTCGCTGCCATCTCTTTGATTTTTCTTCCATAGTCATATTTGTCTTTTTGACTCTGCCCATGGAAGTTTGTCTGCTTTCAAGATTGAGTCATCCAGATAATCAAGAATAACCTCCCTCACCTCAATATCTTTACTACTAATCACACTTGCAAAATCATCTCATGGGTAAGGTAATATATACACAGGTTCTAAGGATTAGCATGCGAACTTCTTGGGGGGGGTTTCCACCACAGTATTACACATTTAAATATTTATTACCTTAACTATTTATTACCTTAGTGTGCCAGATATAGTACTGTGTGCTGATGTAAAATGTCAGAATCAGTAGTGTTAGGTGAGCAGGAAGCTGGGGTGGGGGTTGCCATACACTGGAACATCTAACTTAGGGCCTTTTTACAGTATGACAGGAAGTGCCATTTACATGAAAATATCATGTGGATTGTAATCCTTCCCGCTCCTTAGTTTCCATGACTCTCCAAATCCCATCCTGGAGTTATGCTGGTTGCAGTCCTTTGCTGGAGTTGTTGACGGTCTCTGGACAGGATCACACAACTTCTCAGGGAAGCAGGAACTAAGCTCCTCAGAGTACTGATACAGGGACCACGCTAGATCCAGGTTCTGCCTTAGTAGAGAGACCACCAAGACCAGGCAGCATCTGCAGCATCCCAGAGAGGCTCCTGGAGAGGCGCTGCTGCTTCTGTTTCCTGACTTGTTGTACTGTCCCCAGGGGACTAAAGAGGGAAATGCCTAGGTCCCCTCAGGCCGCTTGTCACTACAGATCATAAAAGAGAGATTAGGAGAGGGCAGAAAAAAAAGTTTCTTTCTCAATAACTGAAGCCCCTTCCGGCTGAGGCTCACTGGCCTATATCTTGCAACTCTGAGGCTCATGGGAGCCACCAGCTTGCTGGTTTGTTCTCAACCACAAGGGTGGTGAGTCAGCACTGTGGTTAGCTCTAGGTTGGGAGGCCACAGCCCTCAGCAGAGACCCAGGTGGGGCAACCTCCCCCTCAGCCTGGCTCATGTTCCTGCCCTGCTGTTCCTTACAGTACTGGGCCTTCAGGGTTGGCTGGCATGCCAGCCTCACACCTGAGCAGCTGTTCACTTTGCTGAGGGGGCATAAGTCATGGCATAAGTGGGGAAGCATATACTCAAAAAGATGTCATCAGCCAGTCTAACAAGCACCAGAGGAAATTGACAGGGTTTTGTGCCTTCCTTTAATATGGGATCCTTATCCAGAAGCTAGGCCCTGACTCCTGGGACCCAGACATGATCCGTTTCGCAGCAGTTCTGATCAGCCAGCCCCCTGGGACAGGTGAAGCTCCCAGGAGAAGGTGCTCAGTATCCCCACAGTTAAAAGACTCTGAATATTCACATCACAAAACCCAAAATGCTACATAATGTTATCACTTCTCCTTCTGCCACTTAGAATTATCTGAAACACAGACTTCATGGGATAAATCCTTCATAAAACACAGCAATGTTTTTATCTTTCCTGTATCCCTCTTTGGAGCTAAGTTATTAACAGTAGCCCTAAGTGATTCTTAGCAAGTTGGAGCAAGGAAGAAACTTGTCAGTGATATATTACCAGCCGTCACTGATAGCCATATGTCTCGGAAGGTGAGTCTTCCTCTAAAGAGACCCACTGCAACCCAGCACTAGATTACCTAGCCTAGCAGGTCTTTTGGTGTATACCTCAGTAGTCTGTGTAAAGACACTGGTCCCCAGTTATGGCTCTGGATATCTTTTTCTCTCATCTTGCTCTAAAAACAAAACACCATTGCAGTGACCAGAATAATAAATGCCTCAATCATGTAAACCGTAGCTTTGATGATGAAGGATGATAGAGAACTCTGCTGCTGATGATGATAAGGAATACACAGATCATTTGACCCTACTCAGTCTCACATTGCTAATTACAGGTAGACGTGGCTTCTGTTAGCAAAGTTACATAATTTTCCTCTATTCCTAGTCTTCCAGTAGAACCTCCCTGAAAAAGACTTCATATCATCTCAAAATATCAACATGCTGCCATCTTTACATTTCCCCTCTAAGTTTCTATGTTTCAGCCTCAGTGAGCTTGTAGGCTTGATGAATGGTGGCATACTTATGGCACATGTGCTGAAGTGAGTTCTTTGTATCACTGAAAACTCTAAAAGGATAGCCATCACTGGTCTGGACCTTAGAAACATGTTAGTCATTCAACTGTTTGATAAGCTATTGCATTAAAGGAATTGCAGGCCCCCAATTCAGAATGCTCCCCACTTTCAGCACCACCTCAAATCTAAATGCATCATCTGAACCAGACAACATTAGGGTTTTAGGGGAAAACTATCTCTTTTCAATGGGATCAGTGCTGCTCTCTTTACTGACATGGGTGACCCATTCAGAGCACATAAAATCAGTAACAAAAGTAAAGTCTCATGTTGCATCTCCAACTCGGGATAAGGCCTGTTGGTTAAGAGAACTTCTATTGTGTCCAGGAATTACAGGAACACAGCCCTGCTGTCATGAAGATACAGACACATACACATGAAATATTTCAGAAGAGAACAATTATAATGAACATGAGTCAGAGTGGTTCCAAAATCATGCCCTGTGCTTAGAGTTGAAGGTGAGCACCTCAGTTGGGCAGGTGGAGTTAGGCCCTGCTGTTGCTGAGAGAATCTCAGATGCTTTGGTTCAACAAAGCTCCTATCCCTGAGGACCTGGGAAATCCCTGAGCTGTTTCACTGCCTCTTAGGAATGCTTAGCATGGGCGTTTCACTTGTTCATGTGCTGCACTTGGCCTAAGTTCCTCATGTGCCCTTGCAATGAGTGAGCTTGTACCAGGCTCTACCCTAGCTCACTAGTCTCACACATCCGCCAACATCCCAAGTTTGTTCCTACCTCAGAGGCCTCCCCTGTTGTTCCCTGTCTGCAACATCCTTCCCCAGCTGCTCTGTCACTGGACCCTTCTCCCTGCAGGCCTCAGCTCACAGGTCTGTCTGCAGAGGCCTTCTGTAACCCATCTCGGAATGAGCCCACCCCACCAAGGGGCCGCAATCCCGCCGTCCTCTAGTTCTCTCACCACCATCTGATGTTATCTTAGATCAGGTTTGCTCATTGTTTACTGGTGCCTATTACCCTGTGCAAGCATGAGCTTCTGAGAAGCAGCTCACATGTCAGCCTTGCTCACTGCTCTGTTCCCAGGCTCAGCTGGGCCTGGCATGAGTGGGAAGCTGGTACAAATTTGTAAAAGGAGTGTGAAAAGAGTTTTGGGTGTGTATGTTTGATGGACGGGATTCCCACCTGAGGTTAGAATGGCAGGAGGGAGCAAGGAAAGTTGGACACTTGTGGGGTCCAGAATAGACAAGCTGAGGATGATTAGACCAGGCAGCCAGCTCGGTTGTCTGATGGAATAGTGTCCCAGATCATGTTTAAATTTTAAAATTTATTAGAGTAAAAATATACATTGTCATTTATCCTTCTCAAAACATTCTCCATCGCTTCAAGCTCACTTGTCCATCATTCTTCTCACTTTCTGCAGCAGCTCTGGAAATGCTCTTTCCTGAACGGCCTTAGTTGTGCTGCCTTGGCTGCCTCAGCGTTCTGAGTGGATTCAAAACATTTCCCTTTCATGATCATTTTGACTTTGGGAGAAAGTCTAAAGTTATATGATGCCAGATCAAGTAAATATGGTGACTAAGGACACATAGCAATGTTTTCATTTGACAAAAATTAAGATAAATGGTTGATCAATGCAGGATAATAAAAACTGCAGGAATGTTCAAAATATTTATTATAGTAAAAAAAACACATTGTTAATCCCCCTAAAAATATTCAAAATACTCCTCCCCACTTTGAACATACTTATCCTATCTTTCGTGGCAATGTGTCTTTTCCAATAATGCTTTTTTTCTTTATTTAAGTATTCACTGCATTTTCATCCCTTGTATAAAGTTATGTCATGTCATCCCCATTCCCACCACGGGAGAAAAAGGGCTTCAGTGTAAAATTACTATGGTCCTTGAAGATGGTGACCAAAATGCCTCCAACAGACCTTATTTCCAGATAGTTTCTAAAGAAACTGTGAGAGAATGTAGGATAGAAGTCCAGAAGAACATTAGTTTCCCTCCCCTGCTGAATTCTTAGCTGAAAATCCACAGAGGTAGATAGAGGGATAGAGATTTTTTTTTTAACTGACTATGTCAGATCGTTGGGGCTGGAGACCTAAAGAGGTACTTTGGCAGGAGAGCTTCCCAGGGAAAAGAATACACTTGGGGCAACATCAGTTCAAAAGGCAGGCAGCGGCAAGAGAGCAGCTGCATCTGTATTGTTTGTAGCTTATATAAGCCGTTACAACCTACTTACATCCTTCTCTGCTGGGCTAACCTACACATGCTTGGTTTGCTACAGCTAAGTCAAGGTTACAAAAACATAGCCCAGTATGCACCTGTGCAAGACAGCGGGGTTGTGTCCTCAAAGCTTGCCAGAGGCATCCTCATATGCCCCGCTGAGCTTTGAAGCCTGGAGCAGTCTGTCTGGAGCGGTAACCCCATCCCACCTGCTGAAAGATCTGGGCAGGTTGTTTCTTATGAGCAGCCCATAGAGTTGACTCCTGTGTACAAAGGCCACAACAATATAGGGAACAACATAACACTACCATTCTCACCACAGCACAGTTTATGGCTAGCCAGCTCCAGGTGGATTTTAAGGATTTTCATCATTGGGTGAGGGGGTCTTGTAAAGCTTGAATGGAAGACACGTCTGCATCTATTTTTTGTAGGGCTTTTTGTACCTGTGTCTGGTAGTCAGAGATAAAAGCATGACATTTTATATATAAGAGGGCACAAGTGTCATTTTGTGTTGTAGTCAGTAAATCAAGAGCCATATGGTTTTGTAAAATCACCTTTTTTATTTGTGATACCTCACCCATAAGCAAGGTCAAAGCCTGTCAAGTAACATTTAGAGCCTGGGCTATATGTCGAACAATGGCTTTAACCTGTAGGGCTAGGTCTATGGATTTTGTCCCTGGAAACATCAATGCTATCAGATAAAATCATCAGTCCACCCGTTTAGTATGATGTCACCTGTGGTACACAGCATCTCACTTGTGGGGTATATCTGTAAGGGTGGGTCTGCTAGTGTCTTTGACATATGGAAATTCCTAGGTGTAGTCCATTGTCCAGTGTGTGGGTAGATACGCCCACCCCCTGTTGTTAAAGACCCATAAGACTTTTGTAATGAACCCATCAGTAGGCACCATGTTGATGAATTTTTGGCCACCTCACTACTTGTTTGCGTCAGTAATCAGTAATGTATGGTTACAGAGGTCAGGGGATATCCACTGTACAGTTTTGCTTTTCTCTGATGAATACAAAGCAGAGCCATGCCCAGCAATGTTACTGGAGCTTTTGTCATCTACCCCCAGTCATTACACATAACAGTCCCAGTTTCTGTGGGGTGGTTGTGTTTTTTAGATCAGCATCTCAGTGGCCTGGCATCGTTGATCCCAGGCAGAGCTGGTCTGGTGTCCTTACCGGTTGGTCCAATTGAACAGATATGTCAGCACGATGTTTTTATGGGAGGCCCTAAGCTGGATTAGTCAGGAGTTGAATACACACTCAACAATTCAATTGTTGGTCTATATGGACAAACATGTGTGTCCAGGAGACAATGCTGTTAGCATGATTCATCCTGGTCAGAAGGACAGAGCAGAAAGAGAACACATTATAGGGAGATCTAGCCTTTTCGAGAGGATATAGGACACATATTTACCCTGTGATAGGATTGTGACTGGAATCATCTTGCCCCCTGGCTTAGTATACCACATTTGGGTTTCGGTTGTTAGCAGGGATAAGAGAATTGGGGCTGGGTCTACCACCTCCCGACAGATGGGCCAAGTGGCCTCATCATCACTTTTTTTTAGAATGGTGGCTCTAGGATAAGTCAGGGAGCACACTGAGGCCTTTAAAGGGCATGCTGAAGTTCAGGGCTGTACTTTTATAGCATGTTTTAGTTCTTTGCCCTAGGACTCCAAGAGAAACACCCAGTTTTTCATCAGGGCATCTCTAGGGGAATCCCAAACCCACTGACAACAGCCTCCAGGCTGTATTGGTTTTAACATGGGTAGGATTAAGGCTTCTTTTACTACCTTAGGGTCTGGTTTTGTGGGGCAGACATTCAGGTGAACCAGCTGTGTTTTCAGGAGGCGATGTAATGGGGCAGGTCATTGAACAATTAAACAGCCTGGGCCCCTGTCAGATGTTATTTATAGCATCATCAGCAGTCAATTTACCTGGTCAGAGGTTGTTTTTAGCAGTCAAAAATTGTAATGCCTGATCAAAGCATGTGTTGAGTCATTTCTCAGCAAAAGGAGGGGCTTCTGTCCTGAAACATGGTACATTACATGGCCAGTTGTTTGTCCATTGTCCCCTAAATCTTGCCACAAGTCAGCATGCCACAAGGATCGATGTCTTACTTGTCAGTCCTGGGCTAACCAAGTCAGTAACCAGAGCATCAGCCCTCTCAGTACAGCCCAGTTGTCCATGTAGATATGTAGGGGAACTTTTTGGTACATTACAGGTAGCCACACTGCCTGAAACTCTGTCCATTGCTTTGCCCCATCTGCTTTGGTTTTAAACTAGAGGATTTTTATACTAGGCTAGACAGCAACTGCTGTCCATTTGTGGGGCTGTATCACAGCTACTCCTCAGTATACCAGGTATCAGGTGGAGGTCTCTCTTTTTATTCTATATAAGGACTAGGTATCATGACCTGTAGTCTGCTATCCTGTAGATTTTTGTGTTGTATATATCACAGGTCCCAAAACTGTAGCCAACTCAGCTGCCAGTGGGCAAGTCAAAGAGGAGGGCTGCTGTTGGGGGTATGTCCCCCACCCAGCCATCCATAGGGTATGTAGTCTGTATTTTTTACTATTATTGTCCCATGATCCCCTTACAGGTATGTAAAGCAGCATACACTGTTGTCAACTGTTTTTCAATCAGGGAATATTGATTTTTATTTTCTTTTATAACTGTGACCCAAATGCAATAGGATGGTTTTGCTTTTTTTTTTTTTTTTTTTTTTTTTTTTTTTTTTTTTTTTTTTTTTTTTTTTTTTTTTTTTTTTTTGCTTTTGTCATAGGCCCCAGCCAAACCTATAATTTTTCGCACTTACAGTTAGGGTAAATGGTGGGGTGGGGTCAACCACTCAGAGGGCTTGTACCTGTGTTACTGTCCTTTTTGAGTCCTGGAAAGTAGGTTTTGCTGTGTCTGCCCAGTCCTTTGTTGCACCCTTTCTGGTCATCAGGTATAAGGGTCGAAGCAGGGTGGCTAGATTCAATATAAGCATTCGTGAGAAACCTAGCAAGCCCACAGATGCCTGTGACTGGCACACTGTTGTGGGTCTGGGTTATGTCTGGATCTTATCAAGTATGGCATCAGGAATTACTTTTGTCTTACCTGACCAGATAACATCCAAGAATCTAACAGGAAAGCCAGTTTCCTGGATCTTGTCATTGGTTGCCCACCCCTGCCCCCAGGCCAGCAAAGTGTCCTTTAGACTGTGTACAACACCTTTTAAATGTTTAAGGCCATCAGAGATTAACATAATATCACCAACATAACAAAATACAACAAAACAGTAACACAGAATGAGAGTCAAGTCCTTCTCCCACAGCATGTGATCCTGCAGCTGTTTATTTTAGCTGTGTTTGCAGCAATTCCTCCTTTTCTTGCATCTCAGCACTTAGTCTCAGGCTGGCCTCCTGTGTAGCACATGACGTTTGGGCTAACCCCTATTCCTGGTGGCTGTGTGTCCAGTCACCCGTTATCTTGGACATGACCTCAGACTATGGTTTTATCATGTGAATTTACAGGCAGAGTTTTTTCTGCCTGGTGTCAAACTAAGTATCAGTCGTTATATATCTAGGAACCCAGGAAACATAAACATCATAAGGATACAAAGACAGATACTCAGTGTCATTTGGGCCAGGCTGGCGGGGGTTTTTTGTTGGTTTATCTTCCAGGTGGGAGGAGGGAACGCTTCCTCCAAATCTTGGTCCCCTTCCCATTTACAAAAGTTCTATTTTCATCATTTTTCCCCTTCTAAGAGCAAAATCTTAGAAATGGCCTATACATTCATCAACAGATAATGAATAAAGAAAATGTGATATTTATACACAATGGAACACTGCTCTGCCATGAAGAAAGATAAACTCGAGGCATTTGTAGGTAAATTGGTTAACTTAATGTTAGGCTAAGTAAGTCAGACACACAAGTTTCAATATGACAGCATGATTTCTCTTATATGAGAAAAAAATATATATGGACAGACAGAGAAATGGAAGATAGAGAAATAGGGAGGCTGATCCTTCCTGCTCATGTAAGGGAACCTTGGTTAGACTGAGCCATGGTCTCATGCTGGCTTCCAACAGAACCATGCTGGTCCAGTAGACTAGCCTCCATGGGGGTAGTTCTAGGTCTCAGTGGTTTTGTCAAGGTCCCCAGTAATGCTGATTTGCGCCCAGGGCTGGGACTTGCCAATCTGTGAAAGTCACGATAATTACTGTTCTTATCAGCATGTAGAGAAAGTGTTCAGGGGGCTTCTGGGAAAGCAGACATCCTTTCTATCGAAACAGACAAATCCAGCTGGCAGTTGTGACACATACACCTATAATCCCAAGCTACTCAGAAGGGTAATTCAGGAGGGTCACAAGTTGAAGGCTAGACTGGGTGATTTAGTGAGACCCTGTCTCAAAATACAATACATATAAAGGGCTGGAGTTGTAGCTCAGCACTCCCAGAGTTCAATCCCTAACATCACAAAACAAAACAAGCATCAGTTGGGTTTTCCATTACTAAGAGCTGAGAGTGTCGTAAGTGATATAGAAAGCAGTTGAGCTGGAAGTGAACCAGAGTCAACCTGAGGCAATGAATAGGAGCTAACAACCAAGACGGGCTCACAGATGGTGAGGAGGTTATGTGGATCAGATCACCAGATTTCTAGAGTTTTCAACTCTCAAAAGTAGTTTGAATCACATGTGGTGGCACACACCTGTAATCCCGCCATTCTTGGAGGCTAAAGCAGGAGAATCACAAGTTTAAGCTCAGCCTGGGCAATTTAACAATTTAGCAAAAACCTGTCTCAAAATTAAAAATTCAAAAAGGGCTGGGGATATAGCTGAGTGCAAAGGCCTTAGTTTCAGTTCCTAGTACTAAAAGAAAAGGGAAAAAAGAAAAGAAAAAGAAAAAGAAAGTAATTTGTTAAGGTCGTGATATTTATCTTGACTTCTAATTAATTTCTTTCTTTTTTATGCATGAAGGCCCCCTCCTGAAAATGGAGAAGGCCAGGTTTGAACTTTAGATGGTTAGTGAAATTAACTGCTGACATAAGGATCCTGGGGTGTTTTGGATTTCAGTAGAACACTGAATATATTTTAATCATTTAGCAAATCACCCTAGTGACTAATGTGCCTAACCACTTTTTTAACCAAATTGAATCTTAAATTTAGTAACTTTCCATTAGAGCTTCCAGATTAAATGCTACAGAGGCCCCTTTATTATTTGATCATTATAAGATAATGAAAGCCAGGAAAAAGCAGTCGCCAGTAATACAAGTGCTTCTTGAAAGATTCTGGTACCACATCCCCATGCCCAGGAAGCTGACTGCAGGTTAACTCCAGTGCAGAACTGAGGTAGTTAGATATTTTAGCACCAGTATCCAGGAACTACCTGCAGATGGCACTCTGGGGTGGTAATATTGCCTTCCAACAGGCTATTTCAGATCTGTAAAGAGAAGTCAGTCCAGCCTTTCTTTTCTTCCTGATAAAGTTAATTGCAACAATTAATATACAATATAAGACTTCGTGGCACAAAAAAAGAATAGCCAAAATTATAAAAGGTGTAACTTAGAAACTTTGTCAAGAGCTGCAGTGTTCACACACTAATAGATCCAAATGTTCTAAAGCGGTGCAGCACTCCTGGTTGGCGTGAGGCTGTCTAAAGAAGGAACAATGCCTACATTAGAGCTTGGGCTCTGGGAACAAAAAAGCTTTTTGGTTTGCAATTATTAATCCACTGTTCCTTATTTAGAACACAGCTACTTGATGCTTGCTATTTTTTCCTAACACACACCTCCTCCCTTTCACGTGTACATCAACATAACTATGCTTTTTACATTTTGCTGGCTGGTGTCTCTGCCTGATGGGCAGGCTCAGACCCTCACCTGGCAGCTGCTTGTCCTAAAACGGGGTCTATGAAGTTCTACAGTACAGAATATGTTCATTTCAACAATTTCATAAGGCCACCAACTTTGGATTTTCTACCCTATTTCCAGAGCCTATATTCCATTCTGATTTTTCCCTTTGAAGCCCTCTACTTCCTGAGGAGGAAACTCCTTCCAGAACACAAACTCTCTTCTGTGACCTTGGCACACCTGGCCTCCTCCCTCCCAGTTCTGTGTCACCACCTCCTAAGCCCCCGTCCTGTCTCACCTTGGTCAAAACCAGCATAGAATGGATGCCACAACACATCCACCTCTTTTTAGAAGTCCCCAGACCTTGAGCTGAGGTCGCTCTGGTTCTTGG
>RJWM01014431.1:0-50693 GCA_004363535.1 Dasyprocta punctata
GGAGGGTGGTGGGAAGAGAAAAGAAGCAGGACAGCTGAATCCTTTCAAGAGGACATGGAAATGATCTTAATTTACCATAGACAAAAACAAGAATGTGAGATTATGCAACATTTTTAATGACAGTGTTGATGCCAATCGCCCTAATAATAGTGATTATATCTATTGTGCAGATATGGTGGTGGTACTGTCCCGCTAGCCATGTCCTCCCAAAAGGATTCATGAGGGAGCCTGGGAGGTCTGGAGGTTCTCATTTAGGATTCTACAAATACACAGTTTCTCATAAAATAAGCTCCTCAGAGTAACAAAAAGAGGTAGACATTTTCTCCTCCTTTAAGCCATATCCTTACTCTATCCTGTGTTTATTTTTCTGCTGTTGAAGTGGGTTGGACATTTGCCTGGATTGATTTGTAGCCAAAACAAATGATTTACACACATGTTTTTGGAGGGAAAAGACGTGAATGTATTGCTTGTCAAGAGAACAGCTCAGAAATTCATCTAGAACTTGGGCAAGAGATGAGGGGAAGGGAGTGGTGTAGGATGGGAGCAAATGATTTCTAGGCCAGCTATGGAGAGAAAATGATGCCTGTTGTCAGTGATGGAAACTTTCACCTCATTGAAAAAACATTTGTTCAGCAGGTACTGTATGTCAGGCACTGGTTTAGAAATATGGAAATAATTTTTAAAATAGGGCCTACATTTTTTTTAAAGAGTTTACCATTTAGCAGGAAGACTGATGATTAAATCTTCATTCATTCATTCATTCATGAAATAGTTACTGAGTCTCTTTCATGTGCCAGAGACTGTTCTAGAGGTTTAGGATACAAAGAAAAACAAAAGAGAGGACCCAATGTGTGGAGCGGATAGCAGATGCTTTGTTCCACCTGAAAGAGTCAGCAGTTTTCTTAGCACACAAAAATGTGGAAGATGCTGTTCTTTTAACACTGGCTTTACAGTTTTTGCAAATTTTACATGTTGCTCAGACACCATGCCGAGCCTACAGCCATCTGACATGCCTCTCTTCACTCTTCTCATGCAAAATCCTTCCCTTATGTGAAATCATCCCTTCAACGGTCTCTTCTCTCTGCTGCTTGGGGCTGATTCTCTGTCAGTATGACCAGAGTGAAAACCTGTCTTTACCCAGTTTAGCTTTTGTATTTGCCCAGGACTTGAAGGGCCAAAGAGGGAACTGAGTTTCCAGGATCCCCTGGCCCATATTCCCCCATGGAATATGAAGGTCGGGAGTGGGAAGGTTAGCAATGTGGCACATGGTGGAGTGGAAAAAGGAAGAGGCCCCCTTCCTCGGCTACTGTCCGGGGATTTTCTCCTAAAGACTTCCAGTCACCATCACCTTGAAGCTTAAGTGAATGTCTCCAACAGGGTTTCCAATGTTTAAGGTGTTAGAACTCACTAGAATTCCCCTCTGAGGCCTTAAAACTGGAAAAACCAGCCAGGAAGCACGAAGCAGAACCGCCCCTGGCACAGAGGTCTGGGTCCCAGCTGTGCAAGGCTCCACTCCAAACTCCCAAGTTTCCCAAAATCCTAGCCTCTTGCTTCTGCTCCCTGTTCCTAGGAATGATTACTGCTTTCTATTAATTGACTTCTGTGACACCTGAAGGTTGACAATGGAGTTTCCCTGTGTGTGCCCTGGGTGTTTGGGAGCCACAGCTTCTGTCCTCACTTTTGCTAAACAAAACGAGTTCACCTAATCCTTGATGACAGGCTGCTGCATCATGGTTGCATCCAGAGCTGTTTAAAGAGACATTTTTGAACCCTGCTCTGTTTACACCATCCTTCTGCAGGGTCTTGTTCTGCACTCTATCTCTGCCCCCTGTCCAAATGCAACATAGACATTGAGCGCCATCACTAATTCACTAGGTGTCCTCCTTCAGTCTGGGCATGCATTTTTAATTAACATTATTTCAAGACTCGGGTGACACAGCCCTGCCCCCTTCTCCGCCCTCACAGTGCACAGTTGAAGTCGGCTTCGAGCTGTTATTCCAGCCACCTCCCTGTGAAGCAGCTCTTGCTACTGATTTGAAACCTAGTCTAAATATTTCAAAGCCTTTTAAATGGTCATGGAACTAACTCTAGACTTAATGCCTCCATCAAATTCTTAGAGTCCCAGTAGATTAATAAGTCTAGGTCACCATTCAATAGTTGAAAAAAATCAAACTCAGTGGTGTTAAATCATTTTCCCAGATCACACAGTAAGTCTGTTGTAAGCCAAAGTGAAAACCCCGTCTCGGGCATATACCTTTTCATTGTACTATGACCTCTCTAAAATGTTTGCTTTGAAATGCACAATTCTAAATGAAAGCATACAGCAAATCTCTAAAGTGACCAGATCCCCAACAGAAATAGTGAGTCATGCATCTGAGGGTGAGCAATAATTGCAATTACTGTTATTGATTTCCTTTGTTATTTCTGGCCTGCAGAGATAAAAGGATTAAACTTTCAAATTATACTCAACAGAGTACATGAGGAAGAAGGGAAAGAAAATATTAAGATCTTAAACAAAGGAGAACTAGGAACAGAAATGGTAAGTCACACGAGCTTAGGTGGGAAATTTGATCCGAAGTGGAAATGCAGAGGGGCCCAGGGTGTACAGAAAAGGCAAGGGCTCTAGAGGCCCAGAGATGTCACTTATAATCCTAGCTGCCACTTATTAACTGGGATTTGGGGGTCAGTTATTTACTGAGAGCTTTGGTTCCCACCTTTGTAAAATGCAGTTTACACCTGTTGAGGGATGTTAATATGACGACTGAGAAAGTACACAGAAGCAACGGGGGCACCCTGCACCGGGGGTGTCAGTGGGCAGTAAGTTAGGGCTTGTGATGACGTTACACTTGAATTACAGAAGACACTGTGTTGCCACATAGGCCAGGCTCTGGGGACATTTTGAGCAGGACCAGAAGGCCTCTGGCTGTGATATCTAATGTCCAGAAACCCAATCCTCCTTCCCAGAACTCTAGCTGGGCAGGCCCTGGAACTGCAGAGGATCCTTCTGGGCCAGCTGACTTGGGTTCGCCCTTCTCAGTTAGTATTTTTCTAGAATCCTTCTTTTCTGTTCTCACATCTCCTACTATGGTGATTTTCAGCTAGTGGATGATTGCCCCCTCCCAGGGGACATTTGGCAACATCTGGAGACATTTTTGGTTTCACTGCTGGGGTTGGAGGTAGCAGTGGTGTTGGCATCTACTGGGGAGAGACCAAGGAGACCCTACGATGCACCAGGAAACCCACCCCGCCACTGTCTGCGCTGCACTTTGTGGCTGTTTGAGCAGTGGGCATATTAGAGCCAAGTAAGATGCCACCCCAGGACTTCCGCACTGTTGGGGAGAGAGAATTTGTTTTTTTGGGGAGGGCACACTGAGAGGAGAGGATGATTGCCTGAAGATAGAAGCCACTGTCTTGTCTCCTAACAAGGAAAACCATGGTAATGAGGGAGAAACTTTAGGGGAGCAGAGCTGAGGGGTGAGAGTGGGCCCAGTGACATCCCTGGGGCCCTTAAGCAAGATATTTTTATTTTTGACTTGTTTGAGCCAATATCCTTCAGTTTTAAAAATAGCATATGCATGGTGGGATTCCTAGAGTTCCAGCACTCAGGAGGCTGAAGCAGGAGGATTACTATGAGTTTGAGGCCAGTCTGGGCTGTTTAGTCAGTTCAAGGCCAGTCTGAACTACATAGTGAAACCTTGTCACAAAACACAACACACAAAAATAGCAAAATAGTTTGGTGTTTTTGCTGTTGTTTTGCAGTGCTGGGGATGGAACTCAGAGTGTTGTGCATGCTCGGGAAGCGCTCTGCCGCTGAGTTATACCTCTAGCCCGACATAATAGCTTTAATTAAGTTTCTGTGACTTATAACTTACAGACTTCGGATTAAGGCAAACCTGATTAAGGCAAATAAGGAGTTTGGTGGAGCAACAGCCATCTGAGAGTACTTTTGAAACCTTAGAGTGTTTATAGAACCATGTTGATCTGGAAACATTTTTCTTCTGGGAGGACAACTTGCAGTTTTTATTTTATTTTGGCTGCCCCACATCTGAACCTTCTCCCTGTGAGTCAAAGCAGGACTAGAATTGCTACAAAAGCCAGCTATATACTTCCTTCCTGAGAAGGAGGAGCCTGAGTACTTAATCTAGGTATGACCGATTGAATTCTCTGGCCTTGGTTTAGAATCTGGAAAGAGAGAGATGAGGATGCAAGAATGGTAGGAATCAAGCAGCTGCATGGCATGTGCAAGGTTGTGAGTTTGATCCCCAGTACTGGAAAAAAAAAATGATGGGAAATTTGTTCTGGGGCAGCAGCAACAATGGATTCAAGGGACCATGGTGCCCATGGTGACGTGAATGGTGTCTATTTTTTGGCGTTGTCTCTAGTGTCTTGTCACTGTTCCGTGTCCTGTGGTACCCCCAAAGATGGTTCCTCTCAGTGGTTTCTTTGGTGTAATTTTGGGCTATGACCCTGTATTAGTCGGCTTTCCCATTGCTGGACACAACATCTAACACTCACAATTTAAAGAAGAAAGGTTGAATCTAACTCACTGCTTTGGGGAATTCAGTCCATGGTCAGCTGGTTCCAAGGCAAAAACATCCTGGCAAAAGGGGTGGTACCGTAAAGCTGCTCAGTTCATGGTGGCCAGGTGGCAGAGCAGAGGAGCACCACCAGAGAGGAATGAGTGAGGAATCATACGTAGTACCCAAGGCCACGCTTCCACCACCACCTGGGCACCCAGAAGAATGTTCTGCTAATCTGCTAGGTGTTCTTTTTTGTTTTTGGTGTTTTGTTTTTTGAGATAGGGTCTTGCTACGAAGTTCAAACTGGTCTTGAACTCACTTTGTAGCCTGGGCTGGCCTTGAGCTTACAGCAATCCTCCTACCTCAGTATCTCAAGTGCTGGGATTACAGGTGTGTTCCACTACACCCAGCTTGCTAGGTGTTTCTTAACATAATGAAGTTGACTTATCAGAAATAATGGTCACAGATCCCAATGGCTTAACTTCTCTTTGTCCCCCTATTTTCCTGAGGTTCCTTCTTCAGTCTTCCCCCAGTTCCATGGGCTTCCAGTAGCCTTTCAAGAAATCACTTTCTGTTTGAATTAGCCAGTCATTTTCTGTAGTATGAAAAGTCCTGGTGATAGATGTTCAATATGTTACCTGCATCTGTTATCTATTATTGCATAATATTATAACTCAGCAGCTGAAAGCAATACATATGTACTGTTGCTCAGTAGCTTGGTGACTCTAAGAAGCTTTACGTTTCTTTCTTAGGTACTGGCACAGGGTAAGTGCTCCAGGTTGGCAGGTGGGCCTATACTATATTCACTCAAAGACTCAGGTTTCTTCCATTTCACTTCAGCATCTCTCTTTTAGGATGTTGCTCTCATCCACATAGCTGAAGCTCAGTTGTGTCCCTGTCAGTGTCCAGCCACAAGGAAAGACAAGAGTGAAGAGCAGACGCACACATGACCTTGAGGTGCAGGTCAGGTGTGGCACATATAATTCCTTTTCATATTCCACTGCTCACTGCAAAGGGGCTGCATAAGAAGAGGGGAAATTAAGTATTAGTGGGCAATTGGTATTGGTATAACATAATTTGAAAAGAATATATCAAATGGTAGAAATTTGAAGCTCATTGGCAGTTGGGTGGAAACTTCTTTTTTGGAGGCAGTGTTGGGGGTAATGAAGGAAAGTCGATCTTTTAGTTTTTAGTAAACCAACATAGGGGAGACCTGGGTTTGCACTGAGGTTCTGGTGTGTCTCCATTTTCCATTTTGGTTGGTTTCAATTTCCTCAATTATTTGAATTATCATTTCAGTGAGTGAATGAAATAAACTGTGTGTCTAGAACAGTCCCTGGTATAAATTAGATGATCAATAACAACTGAAATCATCTGATAGAATGTTATTGGAGCATGTACAGAAAGAGCTTGTCTTCTGCTACTTACTAGCTCTGGGAACTTGGGGAGGCCACTTAACTTTCCTATGTCTACAAGCTTCAGCTGTAGAGGGGACACCTTTTATCTCCCATTTATGGTTTCTTTAACTCTGGACTTTTCCCATACCTTATTTCATATTGCAAATATCTTATTTCATTCTACAACTCGCTCATAGGAAATTTTGGTCTATCACTGAATCATAAAAATTTGAGGCAACTTACTTAATGCCAGCTTTTCCATTTGGGTGAATGGTGAATAATGCCTCCTTTAAAGGATTGTTACAACATTAAATGGGATCCCGTATGCAAAAAATTACTCCACAAAGTGTTTGGTTCTTAGAGACTTAAGAGATGTTAGGTATTCTTCTTTATTTTTTTATTTCTATTTTTTCCTTTAGTGTTAGCTGTGAGAATAAAAGGGCTTTTAAAATTTGTGCCTTCTGTAAAAACAAATTTTCCAGAAATGGTAACATAGAAACGGGATCTTTCCTTTTCTCACACTGTTTATTCTTTGGCTAGTGTGATAATCCTTTGTTTATGACTTCAGGTTTAGTTGCCACCAGAGAGGATTATAATGTCACAAAAGGTTTAGAACTTCAGGTGTGAGGTAAACAGGAGCAAGCGATCACCTTAAGGAGGTTGATTTTTTTTTTTTTTTTTGCATTTGTTAGCAATGATATTGCCCATCATTTTGCCATTCTAAAGTGACAGCTCTTTAGAAAAAAGGCTGGTGGTTGATTTCCAGTATCAAAAAAAAAAAATGGTAATAATAATAATGGTAGTGGTTTGCAGGGCTTGCAAAAAGAATATAAGACCTGAGTCTGGAGTATTTGCCAGTCTCAGCCTTTGCAAATATTACAAAATAATGAATTTTGATTAGAAACATTGGCATATAAATTGTGGAGATACTAGACAGAATATCACCATGCAGTGGTGATCAGCAGTCCCTTGTTCATTTATGTGAGCCAGCATATTCACAGTTTCTCTGGGGCATTATTCAAATTGTAGGATGTAGAACAGCCTAGGGTAAAGTGCTCTAGGTTTATAGGAAAAACTTGGAGAGGAACTCTTGGGAGGTGGTGATACATGAATCTAAGGCCCGGAGGTCAGAAGTTTTGGTTCAAATCCGAGTTCTACAATTAACCAGATGATCGGGTGATTTCTGGAGAGTCACTAGATCTGTTTCTCACTTGTATGACAAGGAGGCTGGATTAGACTCACCCACAGTTACCCTTAGGTCTCTTCTGGCTTTTAGTTCTGGGTTGCAGTAACTGCCATTCGGATCCTAGCAGAACTGGTTTGTTTTGGGGCTTGGCTGAGTTAAGTGCTCTGCTTGTTAGGCTTGGAAACCTTGATTCCAACGATGGGATAGAGACAGTCCTATGATAACACGTTGTGCAAAGGAACAATAGGGACTGGAGGATAAGAACATCAACATTATTTCCATACAGGCAGTGCATTCATGCTCAGAGATCATACGTAAATGCTTTGCTGCTGGAAGAGGGGAGGCAGTGCTGCGCAACATTCATTCAGTTGACAGAGGAACAACAAATAAAGGATCTGATGACAGTGAGCCCAAGCTACCCAGCCCTGTCCAGGTAGCTTCATCCAGTTAGGAAGACTAAACACGCACACACATGCACACACACACACACACACACACACAGATATTCTTCCACAAACTGACTTAACGTGGCACAAGATATCAGCCAGACTACTCCAGGGTCCCCAGGTGAAAAATGTCTCCATCCTCAAGGAATTTAGACAAAGTGGTGATTCTTAAAATGATTTTGAGAAAGGAAGAGAGATGAGAGCCAGAAATGATAATAAAAACTTCCATTTGCACAATACTTTACAAAGCACTTTCACACACAGTGCTCACACTCTCTCCTGGATGGACATCTTTTCTGGGTTTAGCCTCATCTCTCTGACCTTTCCCACCCAGTCTTTTTTGTAGAATCCTTGCCTCAACTTTCCCTGTAAGAATAGTCTTGCAGAGGACAACATTCCTGGGCGACTTCAGGCATATTTGTGTCTTAGGTATCATCATCAGCTGATGACTCTTGCTGGAATAGCAGCTTCATGAAGCCAGAATCTCATTTTTTCATGTTGACCTATCTTAACTTGCTGACCTGACGATGTCTTGCTGTGTTAGTCACTTTTCTGATTGCTGGTGTTACAGGCAGTTGAGTTAGAAATATTATAGGCAGTCAGACAGGGCTGGGCCCTCGAAGGAGCCAGTGCAGGAGACCAGATATCTTGCAACCTCAGAGGAGACAGACACCTCCACTGCAGGCCAGACCTCAAGCAAAAGACAAAACAAATGCAACCACACCCTAAGTATAAACATCAGCGATTGATATTCTAAATAGGTATCAATCACGTTGAGGAAGCCAGAAGGACCCATTAACCCAACCCCTTAGCAGCAAAGACGCTATTCTGTATTCATGCCCACTTGCTACATGATTTGCCTCCCCATTTGATCCCAATTTATTCAATTTTATCTGAGCAATTACACTTGTAATCTTACTGGTTGACCATAGTTCTGTCCCATCTCATGCCCACCTGTCCCATTTTTCTCCACCTTGAACCCAGTTCACCACGTGATTTTGCTCTATAAAAGTCCCTAGAAAAGACTGAGTCTTTGGCAACTCTCTCTCAGACAGAAGCTTTCTTTCTCTCAATAAATATATTCTGCTTCTAACCTCCGTTGTTCCTAAAATGCATTACTTGATTTTAGAGAGCATGAGCTCTTACCAGACATCTCAAAGGTTTGGAGCCTCATTCCCCTATATCACTGGGACAAACTACCTGACACCTACAGTTTAAAGGAGGAGAAGTTTAATTGACTCATAGGTTCAGAGATTTGAATTCTGGAAAGACTGGTTCCATTGTTGTGGGTCTGAGGTGAGGCTGAACATCATGGCAGAAGGCCATGGTGGAGCAAATCTGTTCACTTCACGCTGGCCAGAAGTAGAGCTCAGGGAAAGAGCCCCAGAAAGAGAGAGGAGCCAGGGACCAGATATGGTGCCCAAGGTCATGCTTCCATGAGCCATGCAGACACACCCAGAAGTGGGCTCTATGGTTTACTCAAGCCAATCAAGTTGACAATTAAGCTTAACTTGCCTGTATGAGGCTCTTAAAAATTACTTATTGTTGATCAAATATGTAGTAGTTCAGAGCTTTCCCTCATTTTCTGTCTTAGAAAACAATCGAACCTTTTCATCTCTATTTGCATGCTTCCCACCTGAACCTCATACTCCAAATGTCACTGCCCCCAAGTGATCACCTGAACTTGGTCTTTATTCTGACATCCCTGTCTCAAAGGATAGTACCTCTGCCTGCCTCAATCACCCAAGCCAGAAACCGGGGAGGTCTGATACTCTTCTACTGTATCTTACTCTTTCCTTCGATTTTCACTCTTAGTTGGTCAACCAGTCTTCCTGCTTGTCTCCCTTTTCTTCTTCACCTGGGTTATTTCAACAGCTTCCTAGTTGGTCTCTCTCATCTCCCTTTTGTATTCAGGATCTTCCAGTGTGAATTGTGATGATAATCCCACTTTTGGTTTGATTTTTCTGTGTTTTCTCTTGGTTTTACTATTCTTAATTCTTAAAAGCTATTTTAAACATATTTCTGCACAGTCTATGCATATTCTTAGAAACAATTGAAAATACTGTCTAATTAAGTGGTAAATTTTATATTATATATATATATAATGTTACTCTTAATTTTTTTATTACAAAACTCAAATGAAATAGGCTTAGGTTTAGAGGAGAATACTATTGGCTCATGCAACTTTGACTGTGCAAGAGTGACTTTGGCTTCACACAGACAAATACAGAGCGTAAACGTGGTGATCCCATCTCTCCGGCTCATTGCCCCTCAAATTGAGGGATTTCCTCCCTCAAATCAGAGGTCTGACCTTTACTAGTAATCATTATTAGTAATTTCAAAAAATAAGCAACCCACGACATAGGCAAAGAGGCATGAGACAGACTGCGCTTTCCAAGAGGGTAACAGATCTCCCACCCTGTGTGTCCTCTTTCATGACCCTTCCTCTCTGGAGACAAGGCTGTTCCTCTTGGGGCGTTTTGTCTTAGAGCCTGGCCGCCCTGCCATGGGGAAAGCAGGGAAGGTGTGGAGAGGCGAGGGGAGAGGACCTCACTCTCAGCAGGTAGCATCACTCTCTGTACATGTGAGTGAATGAGGCTTCAGGGAGTTCCAGTCCCAGTCAGTCAGTTACTTCTGGTTTTTGAGTTCTGATGGTGGAGGTCACAGACACTGCAGAGCAAAGACAACCCGACCCTGCTGTGTCCTGTCATCCAAATTCCTGCCGGTAGAGAACATAAGAAAGAAAAAAACCATGTCCAAATCTCCAAAGGTTGGGCGAATTTGGTACATATCGATGAATAACTGAATACAGAGGGAGCAGTGGAACATCTGTGGCTCCTTGGGTCTTTTTTCTGCATGAGCTAGAGTTAAAAGAGGAGATCTCTAAGGAACATTTGTGCTCATCTTGCACAGCGGGGAGTGCTTATGTTATGAATACCTCTGTCTTCTAGCAAGATTGCAGCTGAGCTTAAAGACACTCTCAAGGGATCCATGCCTCATATATCCATAAGCTCTAGAATTGTGTACTATACAGTCCTAAACTTGTAGGGACATCTCCTAAAGAGCACTTCCTAGATGAGAACTACCTTTCTTATATATCAGGAGATCAATTATCATCAGCATATTTATAAAGACATTACACTGGATCACTTGCTTTCTTTCCCCTAGGAGTCTCCCTAGCAATGGGAGAGAAATGGGTCACAGGCAAGCTGTGTGGTCTCTCTTCTCTTCATCTCCTAATATATTCTACTTGCAGCAATTCCTCCCCCCGATGAAAGCGAGATGGCTGCCATGAGCCCCAGTCTCATAATCTGTCCTCTCAGCAACACAGCCAGGAAAGAGAATGTCCTCTTCTTTCATTCTTTTGGAAAAAAATCTCTGTATGGGTCTAATTGATCCAGACCCATTATTAGAACTACCACTGAATTGAATCCATTTAAACTGCATGGATCAAGGAAAATTAGAATATTATCAGAAGGAAGACTAAAGGCTGGATCTGAAAGAGTGAGCAATAATAAACCAGAGTAAACAACAGTAGCTGAGATATACATATCCTCTTTCTGAAGTGGTGAAGTGGTTCAGTGGCAGGCTAACTTTCCATCTTGTTGATAAAAGAGTTTCTAAAGTGCAAGTTTAAATACTTTGCCTGCATATTATTATCTCAGTGATAGAGACCACATCTTGCTTCTTGCGTAAGTTAGAGTAATGCTAGCAGCTGTTAACAATCTCCCTTGTTCCAGTAGCTTAACACAGTAGAAATCCATTTCTCAATCATATAATAGGCCAATGTAGATATTCCTGGTTGCTGGGTGATTTTCTCCCACGTAGTGACTCAAGGTCTCTGACTCCTTCCATTTTGTGGTTTTTCTACACCTTAAGGCTGTGGAGTTCTCTGTATCCAGCTAGTGGGTGAGGGAAGAAAGTGTAGGGAAGCCACGTGTCACTTTAGTTCACCTCCTATTGTTGAGAAATGGTCACATGTTCTCTTCTTATGCAAGTGGGACTGAAAGACAGTTCCTGATGACAACTTTGTGAAAAGGCAGGATAGAATTTGGTTGGAGCTCCTAATCCAGTGTCTGGCACCAAGTTGCTACTAAAGAAGCCCGTGGAGTAAACTATTTTGTCTGAGCCTTAGGTGGCTATAAGGTGCCAAGGCAAGTGAAATGATGTGGTTTATGAAAAAGTTTGTGCCAAATGCTAAGTAAGGCCCCAAGAATAGGGACACAAACCTAAGTAGGGGTGGGACGTTAGCTTACCTTGCGGGGAGAAAATGAGTATAACAGGTTGTCCCAGTGTTCTACTGTAATGGCTTTCCTGATGCCCTAACCCTCTGTGGCAAAGCCCTTGTCCTTGGCCAGCTGCTAGGAGAAGCATCCTTCTTTTAGTGGTCTGTGGAGGGGAAGGTGGAATTTAATTAGAGTTCTTTGAGACCTTTGGGGGAGTAGCACATTTGGGGGAAAGATCACATGTATCCTCCTTCTCCAGTGTTTTCACTCATGTAAGGCAGAAGGCGGGCATGCTTTCAGTGGAATGGTTGGTTTCCTCTTAAAAAAAAATCTGCCTGAATGAGCAGTTTAATTGAGAAGCTGTAACTATAAGCAGTTAACAACGGTTCTGTATAATGACTCAAGGGCCATCTTTGTGGTAGGGAAAAGCATATCTCTGCAGCCAGTGTATCCTCTGGGAGATGCCTTCTTTTCTGCCTGTGGATTCCTATGTGCTGTGCCTGCAGACACTGCTGTGGTCTTGTGCAACTGTATTAGG
This sequence comes from Dasyprocta punctata, assembly GCA_004363535.1. NCBI lineage: Eukaryota > Metazoa > Chordata > Mammalia > Rodentia > Dasyproctidae > Dasyprocta > Dasyprocta punctata. Next base: position 12,314 of record RJWM01014431.1, read on the forward strand.
TCTGACTTTGCTGTTTGCCAGGCATGAGGAACAGAGACCCTCAAGACCATAGGAAGAGCGTGCTGCATCCCCTTGGCTCCGTGCTGGAGAAGCGGCTGTAGCACAGATTTGAAAGAGCTTAGCAAATGTCAACTCTTTAGAGTGGAAAAATTTAGACTGTACACAACATATTAAAAGCGAAGACAGAGCTGTTGATCTGGGTAGTTGTTATGGGGAGAGATATTCCTTTGAGAGCATTCATCTAGCTATACCTTATGATTTGTGCAATTTTCTATATGTATGTCAAGTATCAACAAACTTTTTTTTTTTAATTGGAGAAGGAAAGGAACTGTTATCCATTCCTTTGGTAACCTGGGAGATGGCGATATACTTCTCATCTCCCAACCCCCAGGGGATGAGACTGTGATTGGACTTGCCCACTGCCATCACCTGGGAAGGGACAGTTCTGGGGCTGGACACACGAACTTGCTTAACAGCTTTTTTATGGAGTTAGAGGAAATTCTCTCTCTAAACCTCTGGCCCAGGACTTGGAGATATTTTGGTAATCCGATTTGGTGGCTTTTACCTGGGCAGGAAAGTATTATGTAAAGAAATGCTTCTTAACCTTTCTTATAAACCTATGTTTATCTGACAGACATAAAATTTGAAATGTAAGCATCTAAAATATAAGCGTAACATATAAACATTCTTCTCATTCAAGTGAGAGAAATGGCCTGCACCCATATATTGAGACTGGGAGATGCAGGGGTGTGGGGACGCGGTGTAGACCGGTTTAGCTGCAGTGATGCCTGGTGTGGGTTTCTGCAAAGCAAGCTGACGTGTTCTTTCAGTCCTACTCTCAGCCTTGTGGCGTCGTAATCCTGTCTTTATCTGTATACCGCCTTCAGCAAAGAATGTGGGGACGGCAGACCTAAGTCTTTGGCTATAGCCCAGTGTTTGGATTTAAGAAATGCTCAGAAAGTGTCTGTTGAACAAATTCCTCAACATCAGTGCCCACCTGTCTTCTCCTAGAGACTTAGCTCCACATTCCCAAGGCTAGTGCAGGGCTGGGCACAAGCTCAGAGCTCCACAGACATTTGGGGGACTAATGAAGTCATTGAGTAACTGAAAGCAAGAAAAAAGTCATACGTCCTAAGTATTCAAAAGCAAAGCAGCACAGACGGGACCCTTTGTGTCAAGGAGTGGGCTATCTCTTCTGATGAAAGAAAGTCCTTTGGGCCATTTTCATAAGGAGATGAAGTCATTCACAAGCCTCCTCCTCAGGATGAAATGCCCAGTCTCTCTCAATGAATAGGATTAGTGAGGCAAAGAATACCAGATCTCTTTTAGGATGGATTCATTTCCCTTCTGCCAGAACTCACTCACTCCTGACAGCGCATTTGGGCTCTGCAGGGGAGATGGAAAAATGAGGTGCTAATTTTACTATGTGATGTTATTTCTGTTTCAGGTCATTTTGGTACTGCCAAGTTTTCTATTTGCTTCCAAGAGGGTGTTAAATTAGAAGCTGCTGGTGATGATGATGGCCTTAGAGATGTCTCTAAGTATCATTCCAATCTAAATTCTCCCAGAGAAACATGATGCTTCTTGGAGACACAAAGTGTTTGGCAACATAATCCCCACAACAGCTTCTATTTATTGAGAACTGATTTGGTGCCAGACAACAGGGTGAACATCACATTCAATGCTATCATGTGACATCACAATTTCCCATTTTACAAATGAAGACACTGAGGCCCAAGGAATTTAGGAGTCTTGCAGTAGACCGCAAAGCCAGCAGGTGGCAGACCTGAGGCTCCGCAGAGGCTGAGTGCCGACTCGCCGCTCTCACTGTTGAAAGCCTCCCTACAGGAGCGGGCATTGGTGCATGCGGCTGGACCTTTCTAAGTGCCAAAATGGTGGAAGCTGTGGCTTATGTATCAGAGCACAGAATATTTTTAGAAGATCACCAAGCACTTTGAAATCCCATTTGCTGTCCAGACTTTGCACATGCTTGTTGTCACTTGGGTCTCTAAGAGATTCTGTATCCCGCACATTGGGCAGGCCGCCAGTGAGATACATGACTCTAGATGTCCCCATGTGGCACTGCAGACAGCTGCTGCGTCCTGTTCTTCCAACTCTTCCCATGGGTGGCGCTCAGATCTCCTTAGCCTCACCTGTCTCTTGTTCCAGCTGTGGTCCTGATGGCCCCAGCTGGCTCACACAGGTAGGATCATGCTTTGCCTATGTGCCCATAGGTAAACTCTCTTCTAGTCAGGAAACCGTTTTGTCTTCTCCTGAAGACCTGCCTGGTGTCCATGTGTGTGCAAGTGGGAAGTATGTGTGGCGCTAGTGCCCTCTGGGTGAGCCTGTGACCAATGGAAGCAAGAGTTGAGGGTCACTTCTTCTCCACCTCCGTGTTCCCATTGGTTGATTTTAGCTTCCATTCACATGATTTCTGCGAGGACAAGAATTTGCTCTGCAGATTTTTGCACAATGCCTAGGGATTAATAAGTATTAAATACATATATTTTGTTTTTTCTTTTTAATTCTAATTTTTATTGGTACATGTTTGCAGTACATAATGATTATATTTGCCTTGGGGAGTTGGCATCTATACATAATACATCTTAACTCTTTTTTTTTAGCCCTCTCCCACCCCTCTAAATACATATATTTTGAATGTTTGCCCAAAGAAGTGTATCACTGCATTTAACAGTGGCAGACAGCACCATAAACACCCTCTTGCCTTCTCCGCTTCTTTCCCCTTCCTCCTCCTATTTATTAAGGAATATGATGTCTAACCAAGTTAAAACATCTGCACTTTCTGTCTCAGATAAATGCTGGCTAAATATTAAATATTAAATCCTGGCTAAGGCATGTGGGGAGGTCTGAATAATCTTGTATTTATTCCTGGGCTTTAGAGACAATCAACACACTGGGCTCCAACAGGAGCTATGTATGAAAGACATACTGAGGTGGAGTATGCTGTGGTTTGGATTTAAAATGTCTCCCAGAAGGTTTATGCATTCAGAGGCAGAGTTTTTGGAAGGTGGATTGTTAAGGATCTAACTTCAGTGGAATAATTCATTGATAGATTTGTCATTTGATGGGATTATTGGGAAGTGATGGAAACTTCGGAGGTAGGGGCTAGTTGAAGGGAGTGGGTCTTAAGGGAATGCTGGTGGTGTACATCTTGCCTTTGGCCCCTTCCTTTAACTCTCTGGCTCTTCATTTTTCTGTTTCCTAGCTGCCACAAGAGGAGCAGCTTTCCTCCTCCATGTCCTTAACCATGATATTTCTGCTTTAACATAGGCCTAAAAGTAATAAATCCAACTGGCCATGGACTAAAACCATGATCCAAAGCAAACCTTTCCACTTGTAAGATGTTACTGTCAGATATTTTGTCACAGTGAAAGGAAGCCGACTGATACAGAGTGTGTTGTGAGTCTGTGACCTGGGGCCGAGGGTCTGTCTTACTTTAACTAACTTTCCATTTAATTTTTACAAATCCATTTTCTTTTCCCCACTTACAGCTCACCTCCCTATGTGACTAAGATGTGTAAGACTAAGGCACTTGTATGCTAAAGATTGGCCCAGCCCACTCAACCTCTTTTCAGACACTCTCGCTCTAGAGAAGAGAATGTGACTTTTGTTTCTATCCTTGTCTGACAGACACCTGAGTGAAGCTGTGCTGTCCCAGGGTGAACCCAGGAGAAGCCTTGCTCTCTCCGCACAGGCAGTGCAGACTCCCAGCAGAGGATGGGACAGGAGACTGCTGCCGTGGTGCCTGCAGCTCTCCTGAGAACCAGGAGAGGAAAAGGGGAGGAGTCCCAGACAGAGTGCAGAGATGGGGGAGAAGTTTTTTTTTTAATTTTTTTTTTACCACCTCTGGTAGAGTGAGTGGTCATGGGACTGAAGGGTGGGGGGACCCAGCAGTCAGTGGTCCCTGGAGACATGAGGGCTTTTGTCACCCAGTCAGGGGAGAGGCTATACTTTTCCAGCAGTGTGTATTCTATTGGCCATAGAGGCTTCTGTGAGGCCTCTCTAAAAATGCAGCCAACTGAAGATAGCTCCAACTCTTACTGAGATGCCAGACATTCAGAGGCACAAGAAACCTGCAAATCAATACAGCTGAAAGTTATTCTCAAGCTTACACACATAGTAATGGAAATGTATATATCTGGGCAGAGCTACTATACAAACTCCTTATTAAGCAAAAGGGATTCAGTTCTCTTTTGCAGCTGAGCAGGAAGGAGACTAACCAGGCCACTCCTGCAATTGCTCATCGCTGCCACACAGTGTTGCTATTGGAGACAAGTCTTGCATGGTTGGATCCTGCCCTGGGATGTTTCCATCCTGGTTCAGATCCTGCCCAGGTGTCAGTGGGCATGTGAAAGATGACAGGCCCATTTCTCGTTCAGTACCAAGCTTGGCCATGGTGTGCAGCGTGGGCTGTGTAGGTCTCCAGATGCATGCTGTGCTAGTACCAACCTGACCTTGCACTTTATTGTCCTGGAGCTGAGCCCAGGTCCTTGCTCACACTTCCCTGGCTTTTTTGCTGAGCACTATTTTGAAGCATGTGTCTTATTGCCACATCGCATGCCATTTGTCCCTGGAGAAGTGCTGGGCAAACCAATCTGTCTGTCAAAGGCCCACATGTTAAAGGTTTGGTTGCCAGCCACTGGTGTCACTGGAAGTGGTAGAACTTATACAAGGTGAGACCTAGTGCAAGAAGGTTAGTAGAAGAAAGTGAAGTCATTAGGGGTGTGTCTTTGAAGGGGGTATTGGGGCTCTGAATACTTCCACCCTCTCTTTGCTTCTTGGCTGCCATGACATGAGCAACTTCCTCAGCCACACCCTCTGCCATGATGTGCCACCTCACCATAAACCCAAAGGCAGTGGGACCAAGGGACCATGGATGGGAACCTCTGAAACTGTGAACCTTTCCTACTTGATTATTGATCGATCTTTACCTCCAAAGATACCATGTTCTGCCAGGAAGAATGAGAACAAGTGGAGGAGTAGTCAGAAACCTCCTACCAATGACACCATTAGAATGGCAAAATCCAATTTTTTTATCATCTGTATCAAACATTCAAAACTATTTTGACAAAAGTCAACAAAGTGCTCATTTGCAGCACTACTTGTCTGCTATTTGTGGAAGCAAAATGGTCTCAGAATTCTTGAAAATGTGCGGGAGAGAAGAAAATGTTCCTTAAGTGGCAGAAAGAGTCTGAGGTCTTATTCTTCCTCCATAGTTTTTCTTACTTGGCTTTCCTACTTTGCAGTATTTATTCCTAGCACTAGCAATGTGAAGGGGTTGAAGTTGGTGAAGTTTGTGTGGACAGAGGGCTTTTCAGAAGTCATCTTCAAAGTTGTCCTCAAGATGCACAACACTGACGGGGTCTGAGGATGTGAGTTCTGTCCTTGCCTGAGACTTGTCCAGTACACACATCTGTCCTTGATGGTACAGCTCTCTAACTGTAAACTGAAGGACTAACTCTTTTGGCTTTATTTTCAAGGAAAGCCGTGTTAAGACTTTGATCTGAACTCTTGGTAGGAGGGCTAGATTGGCCCCTCCCAAGGCCTTGTTCTGTGCCATAGTGTTTGGAAAAACTCCCCCAAGGAAGCAGGAGAAAAATGAGCCCTGGTCTTGAGTTGATTATGTGTTATCTGGACATTTCAAGGCTGGCTTCTCTAGTAAAATATCTCCACCCAGCTGGGCTGCACATGTAGAAAAGAAAGGTCCTTTCATAAAATACCGGAGACAAGATATAGGCCTCTTGAAACCCTTGGACAGACCATTTCAAAGAGTAGGTACTGCCAAAGGTCACCTAAAAGTAGAAAAGTAAATATAAATTAATCAAAAAGGGCTGCAAGGACATGCTCTAACCACATAGATATGACAGGAAAATCTGAGATTCTAGGAGGTCAAGTCTCCCACACTTCCCTCTGATTCACACTACCCCAAGGAGCAATCTGAACTCCAGACAGAGCTCAGGGTGCCTTACACTTACCCAATTTGCTCAAGATCTGAGACTCTGAGCACTAGCCTGGTTTCTTCTCACTGTGCCCCAACCCAGTGGTGAGCCACACAGCAGCTAATTGTTAGGATTTTTAATTGGGAACAATCTACCCAAAAGCTGTCCCTCAGTGCTTATTCCTGGGATTGTTTTGCCAGCCCCTCTGCCAGAAAGCAGGGCTATGAGTTATAAGATGTTTTGGAATTTGCTTTTAACTTCATTTCAACAAACATTTACTAAGAACCTATGATGTGTCAGACGCTGTGTTCTGGGAATATAGATATGGCACCGCTGGAAAGCCCAAGACAGTGTTCAGCCTCAGAGTACAGTTGGATAGAAACAGAACAAAGAAAAGCAACTGTCCAGTCACCACAAAGGTAATTTCAAGCACGTACTTCTAAGTGACGCTCAAATACCCCTAAGTGGGATTCTGATCTATCTCTAAAACTCCCCCGTTCTCTCTTCTCCACCTTCTTTCCCCCTTACAGTTGTCCTATCCCTCTCCCAAGCTTCCTGGAAACCTCCTCCCCAGACCAGCTTGCAGGCCCTTTGGCTTTTGCTCTAACCCCTGCTCCCAGTTCTCTGTCACAAACACTCAGAAAGCCCATGGCTTCAATCACAAAGCACTGCTGGGTGCATCTGAACGAGAAGTCTCAAGTGAAGCCTGTCTTTACAGTCACTCAGGATGCTGGGTCTCCCTCGGGAGGGCAGCTCTAACTGTGCCCTGATGGGGCACCACAGAAGGGGCTCATGGGTGTTCAGAGTGCACTTTTCGTGGGATATGCCTAACACCTAAGTGTCTGATCCATGACTAGATTTTCCTCTCACAGGAGACTAATGGCTCTTGTCTGACCTTTGTTCAGTTTATCCCTACCAAGATGGTCACTCTCTAGGAGAGCCCTGACTAGGAAGGACGTTAAGGTTGGGTGTGTTAGGCAGGTGAGACACAGAGGAGGAAGCCCAACAAAACACCCAAAATAACAGAAGTGGTGTATTATGTACAGGTTACAGAGAGAAGACGGCAGCAAGCCCTGCAGGGCAAGGGGCTGAGGGCACATCGTCTGGGACATGTGTGCTCATTTAGCAAGCAGAGAGAAAGAACCAGAGAGCAAGGAAGAGAGAGACGGAGACCCAGACACACAGAGAGAAGCTTGTGGGTCAAATGAAGCCTTTATTTGGGTGAAGACATTACCCACACAGTGGGGAGTTCTAATGGATGGACTTATTAGTACATATTTGTGACACATGATCTATAAATCATTGTGGGGGTTGATACATAATACATATCACATCTTAATTTTTTTTACTTCTTCCCTTTCCTCACTTCTTCCACTCTTCCTAGTTCCCATTCTCATCAATGGGTAGATTTAGAGCAGGCAGGCATCAGGCTTAAGAAGTCGCATTGTGGCTGAGAGGTGTCCTGAGGCCTATCTCCATAGTCCACCGGGGTGTAGGAGTCCATGGGCCAATCAGCTACGTTGTATCTGGAACTTGCATAGTGGGGTGGTCACTAGGAGGCAGTTGTATAGGCAGATATCTGGATGGACCACATTGAGTGACTGATGGGAGGTGGAGAGCTAGAAATTATCCGGTGGGACTGGGCCCTGCTTCTGTATAAGACAGTTAAACCTACGTTCAAAATGGAGCCTGAGGCAACATGTAATTCTAAGAATTCCCTACAAAGGAAAGACAAAGTTATATCATCATTTTCGCATTGGTGAATCAGAATGTCTACCTCTTCTACCATGAGCAGCTATCGTCATCAGGATGGTATGAGTGTGTGGTTGCTGGAAGGCACCATATTTTGGAGATGTAGTAATGCACAGCAGATGTGGGCAAGGGCTTCTTTGTCCAGGTAGCTTACAACTGTGACTTTTGTCCTGTTGCCTCTTGCTTCGATGGTGAAAACACTGTAGAAGAATGAGGCCCATCTGCTTATGACAATAACAAGGTTTTGTTTACTACTGTACAATTATAAATCATCTTTAATATACATGTTCTCCTTTAAAACTCACAAGTCAATGAGATTGTTATAGTTCCCATTTTTACAGACAAGACACAGGTCCAGGAAGTTAAACAGTTGCCAAGGTCATCCAGATGGAAGGTAACTGATTCTAGTTTAGTCATCTGACTTGGGTGTGCTCTTTTTGTTACACCATAATACCTGGGGTTGGGGGAGGGGAACCTTCTGGCAAGCCTGATGTTAGGCAAGACGCTGTGCTCTGGAAGGAAATGACTGTGGGAGCCACCTGGCTGGGTGGCTTGCTATGCTTTCTGCAGCAGTGAACGTTCTGTCCTCCACACCCGCCTGCCAAACAGAACAGGCTGCATCAGGCAAACACTCTCTACGCTTCACACCTGACACTACAGAGGTCCTACGAGTCCTGCCCAGGCTTGGGGCCTCCCTGTCCTGTGGCCAAATCTCCTGGGTCATGTAGACCTTGGTAAAAATAACAGCTCTATCCAACAGAGGGCCCTGGAGGAGCGCCCTCTATCGGCCGAAGAAGGAAGAGCCGACTGCTCACTGAACTGAGCGCCCACCCCATCCCACACCTGCAGAATTCACCGCCCTCCCACCGTCGGGCATCCCGAGCCAACCTCATCCTGTAGTTACCAGTGTCCCGGACTAGACCCGGACTTCTCCCCTCCCTCCTCCGGCTTGTCCTCTGCATGATTTGGTTTTAATTCATTAAAAGATAGCATCATAAGCCAAAGAATCTCCTTAGTAAGAGGCCAAATTGACATTTTGGTTTAATTCATCTTTGTTTTTAGGATAATAAAAGCCATATATATATATATATATATATATCTCACAGAAAAATTAGAAAATATCAAAACAAATATGGAGACGAGTTTTAAAAAAATGCATGAACTGTATACTATAAGGGTTTTATGTATTTCCTTTTAACATCATATATATATATATAGAACATATGCATACTTTAAACAATATTAGAAATATGTATTATATATTAGAAATATACAGTATATTGTATGTGTTTTTTCACCTACTGTTACACACAGTGGCAGACTTTCAAACAGTGTTGTGTGATGCATCCTACACTGTACTAGAGAGGCAGCAGAAAGAATAAACACCTAAGGGGCTACTTCGTGGGAAACCCTAAAAGACCTCCCCCAGGCAATGCCCTAGGCAATTCAACGTGAAGAAATTGACCCGAAAAACCTAGAAATCACCTTCCTTTTCTTCCTTTAAAATGAAATTGTTGGAGATTCCTCAAGTTCTCCCACATCCTATTGGTTGGGGTGTGACCTCCCACAAAAGGAAGCCTGTGTATGTAGCCTTAGGGTCTTTTCCTTCTGTCTGTGAGTTCTGGCCCTCAGCACTTCTCTATTACTGTATGTTAAAGTAGAGGCTGGTTACCAAACCCTGGCCTTGTCCTCTGATAATTCAAATGTGCACAGCTTCAGGGAAAGCCCCATTACATAGGAGGAGCATTTGGTCCTGGAATGATGGAGCTTTGAATTGGATCTTTAATAATAGAATAAACCCCAAGATCTCACAGTGTATCAGAGGAAAGACCCCTTGACTTTGTATTCAAGTATAAAGTACCTTTAACCAAGGGCATTCAGAAACAGAAGATTCAGCAGTGAGTTATGTTAGAGGACTTTAAACAATTTGTAAGTTTCTACAAGACTAGCAAAAAGAAGCCTGATAGTTTCTTACACACTAGTGTGAAAGGTCTCACAGTTTATCACTAAGGACACCTCTTTCCCATCCAGGTGGCTATGGCAGATTATGAAAGCCATACAATGTACCAGGGGGCAAGAAATTTTTCTCTTCTGTTCAGAACTTTGCTAGAATCTTTCTTAACCATTTTTCAGATTAGACTGTAACTTACTTTTCCTTCTCCCACCTCTTCAATTCATACCTGTTTCTATTTTGGGAAAATCAAAATTCTCTCTTGAAACGTTTTCAAGCGTGTTTCTATAGCCTATGAATTTTGATCCTCAGGCATCTTTGGGAGCTTCAAATGAAGCAGAATGACAAAGACTCAGCCTGCCTTTGCTGGCTGTATATGTAGAGGAAGGGGGCCACTAGCCAAGGAATGTCAGCAGCCTTGAGAAGCTGAAAAATACAGGGAAGTACTTTTATCTCTCTGATGAAGAAGAAAGGGACAATGAGGTGGAGTAGGCAACAGACTCTGCTGCAGCACATTATATATAAAACATACACATTAAATTTTTTTGCTATGGAAAATTTTAAATGCACACTGGTGTGAAGAAAATGGTACACTGAACTACTATGCATCCCTCATCCAGGTTTAACAGTCATCAACTTTCTGCCAGTTTTGATTCCTCAATTACTATTTTTTACTTCAGAGTATTTTAAAGCAAATCTCATGCATCACATTACTACATTTGTGAACTGTTCAACAATTTTTTGTAAAGGAGGACTTTAGAAAAACCAAAATACCAACAAAATGAACAAAAAAATCCTTAATACCAATGGTGAGCAGTTCATATTCAACTTTCTGCAGTTATCTCAAAAATGTTCTTTGGATATGGGTTTGTTTAAATGAAGATCCAAATAAGGTCTCTCTTTAAAAAAAAGAAAAATTAATGTTTTATTTAAAGATTTTAAACATAACAAGAATGTACACACATACAGATTACAATTATAATAACAAAGACAGTACTCTATAGGGCAAAAATCAAAACAAAGCAAATTAATAAAGTAAATGTACCTGCACTGAACAAGTAGAATACTTGGTATTTAATCCTGGCTGCATATGCATAAAATGATCTGACCACAGGGTTATGCAAAACAAATTATTTTCTAGAACACCTAAATGAGAACCATTCTGACTGTAAGCTGCCTTAATCAGCTAGTGAGTATTTTGAGAGAACTTCTATATAATATGAAAAGAACCAGAATGACACTTAAAGACTGCAAAATATAGAACACAGTTAAAAATATATTTATAATACAATTCTGCATAAAATATACACAGTAAATCTTACTATTTAAAAAAGTTTAAGAACATAAGACCACCCTGAATAAAGTTTAAAACCTCATCAAATAAAAATGCTTATCATTTGTATATTATTAGCAGAAAACTACTAAGATTTTGTTGAGGGGAACAGGAAACATCTAATGAATGATTCATTTAAAATCTATTTTAAAATGTACATGAAGTTGTAACTGGCAGTTTATACTATTTTAAAATATTTTACCATGAATACAGTTTCTACAGCTTCTCCAAATGAGATCCAAAAGCTCAAAAGAATTCTAATGTGGGCTCAGTAACATACATTATAAATAAATTCCCTATGTGATTTCAGTATGTAGATACAGAAATGTCCTATAGAAAAAAACACCACTTAAAACAAAGATCATGAATATAAACATATTTCAGATGTGTTAGAATTCTGTATAAGTTTATGATGCAAATGCTGCTTTTTGTTTTAAAACAAGTTCCAGGCATTAAGAGAAGCATATATGCTTTTCAAATAAACATGTAAATGTATGTAAACATTTTCAAGTTTTCATTACTTTTAAACTTAGTTATTTGAAGAAAAGACAACCAATGACTATAAGCTTTGGAAAAGTTACAATTCTAGTGAAATGAAGTATCCAAAAAAGATGAGAAGATAATTTATTAAATGCCTACAAAGTTTAAATCATTCTAAATTTAAACCTAGATAGCTTTCCTAAAATTAAATTTTACTAAGATTGTGCCATTGTAATTTACTTAAATGATCATGGTTACTTTTCAAGTCTGTTGCATAAAAATGTTGCAAAAGTAAACAGAAGAATGCTCTATCTGGCAACTACTTAAATAAGTTGGTAACTTCTAATTTTAACAAAAATAGTCTGAAGAAATCTGCCCCTAAAATGAATTCTACTATCTACTTCATGTGTTACCCTACTAAAGAAAAAAGTTAATAAAGGAGATAGAACAATAATATATGTGTTTTCTGCAGATCTATTAAAAATTGTTATTTTTTAAAAAATTTCACTGAACACTACATTAAACTGGGGCCTAAAAGTATAGATAATGTGGTTTGGAGAGAAATATAGCTAAGACATTCTACTTAAAAGACCAATTATTTTGCTGCAAAGTAAACAACAAGAAAAACATTATACATTCTATCTCTACTCAATATATACAAGAATGTGTTTACAAGTGCCTCCTCATTATTTAAATCAAATCAGAAAAAGCAACTCTGTCTACAAAAAACCTTATATTCTCTATTATAGACTATAAGAATGAAGTCATACATCTAAATATAACTTCAAAAAAAAAAAAGAAATTAAAATTACCCTCCAGACAATTATGAAATGGTGAATTCTATCCAGGGCTAGTAATAAGTTTTTCCATGCATTAAGTGGCAACATAAGCAGAATGTATGGCTCAGACACGCTCTTCTTCATACATCAAAAGAAGACTGATATACTCAAAACCTACAAATTAAGATCGATCAATGTCCCTCACGTCATTGTTGTCTGGAGTGAGCCATACAGGCTGTTTAGTAAATTGAGGACCAAACTTGTCTAAACCAGATAGAGATCTTTTTTTTTTTTTTTTTTTTTGGTACTGGGGATTGAACTTACAGCCTTGCGCCTGCCAGGCAAGTCCTTATACCACTAAGCTAAATCCCTGGCTCTAAGCTTGTCCAAACCAAATTCTCCAGAGATATTTGGTCTAAAGGGAGGGACCACCTGCTTTTGCTCCATCATATCCCAGTCAACACTTTAAAAGAATGGATGCTCCTGAACATCGGCGAATCCTGTTTGAGGATGACAGCCCAATTGTTCCTTTGGGTCCCTGATCAGAAAACTTTCCAGGACAGTTGCAGCTTTTACAGAGAGACAATGTGACATGTGAATTTTTCTTTCCAAAATAACTTGCAACAGAGAATCAATTGAGTTCTGATCGAAATTAACAAAGCTCTCAACAATATGAAATGGAGATCCTCCAACCATTATCTCAAACATTAGTACTCCAAGAGTCCACCAATCCACACTGAAACCATAATCTTCTCCTCTTATATTTTCTGGTGGGAGGTAATTAGGACTACCATAGAAAGTGCTGGTCATATCTCCCAGCTGTAATCCTTACACACCCCATAGTCAGTGAGTTTAATGTGCACTTCTTTGCCCAGTAATAAATTGTCCAATTTCAAATTTCTATAAAGAATCCCCCACTCATGAAGATTATTGAATGCTAAACTGATTTCTGCAAAGTTAAGCATAGAATGTTCTTCAAGAAGTATTCTGTGTTGCGGCATATGAAACATTAGCTCTCCTCCATTTACATAGTCTACAGCAAAGAACAGTCTGCTTCCTGTCAGACAGCAAGAATGAAGCTCAACAAGAAAAGGGTTACTAGTTGTCTTCTCCAAACCATGCTTCTCTGTCTGTATTCGATCAGCGTTGACAAGTTCTTTATTCACAACTTTCATTGCATAGATATGATCTCTTTTTTTAAATGGAACCAACAGTACTTTCACGTAACTTTCTTTCCTAATTACCTGGAGCAAATCAAAGTCCTGAAGATGTAAATTGGATGAAGCTTTGACATTTCCCCTGGTGTTCACTGTCTCATTCTCTTCATCAACTTGTGCTGCCCACAATCAAATGTGACAGGTATGTGGCACTTCTTATGAACCAAGAGTTTATGGGAGATACACTTACATACCTGGCATTCTACTCTCCCTATACGGTCTGTGCAGATGGCACACTGAGCACGCCTGCTGAAACATTTGGCTTGAAAAGTATGACCATTTGCACAATAAAGCTTTCTCCAGAGGCATGGATTTCTGTAGGAGATGGATTTATCTTCTGGATGAGGCATTTCAGGATGCTGGGGTACACAGTGTGATGCATGGATTAAGAGTTCAGAATTTTTGTTTGGCTCAGACCGGGGATGGGTGTGCAGGACTCTGGCACATAAGAAGCCCAAATTCACAGGACGAGGCTGCCAACTTTACCTGGGGGAAACACAACTGCCTGCAGTGCCTTAAGGGAAATGTAGTCCGAGGCTAGAAAAGCAGCACTGCTGGTAATAGAGGATAATTCACGTCTCAGTCTAGGCCAGGCTGATCGTGTGAATCAGGGATGTCTCTTAAATCTCGTCTATCTAAGTCACAGTTGCCTCCCTCCCTTTTTTTGGATACCTGTTGATGAAAGTGAATGGGTTGTCTTGTAGAATTTCCCACAACTGGATTTGGTTGGTTGTATCCTTGAGGTTTTATTTAGCAAGTGGCAGTGTTCTCTGGTATTTCCTGTATCCTGGTAAATAGATTTAGAAGTTTGATCACATTCAAGTAATGTCTTCATAGGTGGTGCTGTGTGCCTCCTGTTGCCTCATGGCACACAGTAGAGCTCCCCACATGCTTTTCTTCTGTTGCCCCTAGGAGGAATGCAGATTTGCTCGCATCTTGATTTTAGCACCCCTTCCTCACCCTGAATCATTTTGGATTTATGATTTCCAGAACCGTAATAGTGTGCAATTATATTATTTTTAAACCACTAGATGTGATGTCATGTGGTGTAGAAACCATAGGAAACAAATACAGAAGTGGACCCGCAGAGGTCTGCAGTCAGGCATGAGGTCCAAAGCCCTGATCAGAGGCACTGACCAAGATCCTGCAGAAGGTCAGTGGCTCCCATCCCAGGGCAGTGCAGTCCAACCACCACACAGACCAGACTGAAGAAGTAGAGGACACAATTCAAGTCATTTGCCCACTGCCTTACCTCCAGGAGGTTGTAGGAACCCCATCCCATTACCATTCAGTCCTTTAGATATGATACTGGAGAAGAGTTGGTGGGTGAACGTTGAAATAAAAAAGGTTTGTGTAACTAGACTATTTATCTAGAAGGATAGTTGAGAGAGCTGATTAATTTACAGACTAGGAAAACGATATATTTTTTTCCAATTAAGATTTCTAAGCCAAAAGCATGTGATCTGTAACAGTCAATAGCCACTTTCCCCTGGCTGCTAAAGGAAGCTTGTTAAAACTGGAAGGAATTTAAAAAGTTTTTTTTAGAGGAAAGCCAACCCAGGAAATGGAGATCATGTGTTAAAACCTCTGATAACTTTGTTTCACTAGGCAGATCCAATCACATATGTCCCAGATACATAAGGTAATATACCATTTGTTTAAATTGTTAAGGTAATATGCCATTTTGTTTAAGTTGTTTGAGTTGGGTTTCCATCACTTGCAATCTAAAAAATCTTGACTGATTAGTCCCTTACCTTGTCCAGTAAGCCAGTCTTATGCTATTCTTCATTTGATGATCAAAGTCACATTCTGAATCATATGTTTTTTACTATTATGATTCCTTTAATGTGAGAGTCAATCAGTCATGTAGCTTTTTCTGGTAAAAATGTGTATTGTCTCAGGACTCCTGAGAACCATTACTAAATATAAAATCAATTGAAAATTATGCAACCAATAAGGCAAAATATTCAAGGAAGAAACGTGACAGGAAATTCCAACTTGGGTGGAACATTTTAGAACTAAAAGTGAAGTTCTGTTTATAATTTCTGCCTTTGATATTCTTATATTTTCAATTTTTTTCAAAGCAAGTTTTCTAATAGCTCCAAAATACCATTGGGGTGGGGAGATAAAGAAGACAGGCTCGATTGAACCTCTGCCCACAACTACGTTGAAATCATGAATCCAGGTCGCCGTGCTGAGCTGTTGCCTCCACTAGACCTTCTTTCTCTTGCCTATTCAGATGACAGGTGCTATTTGTTGGTTAAATGGAATCAAGGAAAGAAGCTACTGGGCCAGAGCAAAGTCAGATGAGATGTTCTAGGAAGATTTTAATTGGCACTCTTGTAGCTGTTGTTAAGGATCTAATTAAGATAAATGGCAAGGAATATGCTCAGTGTGAGGCAAGCCCATCTACGAATGGCATAGTGAGGGCTTTTGAGGTCGAGGGAAAAATAATGATTTTATTTGAAGAGCCAAAAAGGAAGAGGAAATACTGATATCTTTTGCTTGTGCTGCAATCAGACAGTGAAAACCTGTGGTAGAGACCATACAGCTTAGGTTCCTAAGCCCACGAGTCCTCTGGAATTTTGAGAAATGAAGCCCTTAAAAGTGAAGGCAAACTCTTAAGAGCTTTCAGGGTATGAACAGCCTGCGGAGGCACACATGCCATAGGTTCATCACCTCTGTGAACCTCAGTGTTCATGTTTAATGCTAGTGATCTGGGGACTTTGTATTCTTATCTAGTTCAGCTTCATTTCCCTCACCTGCCTAATAATGAATTTTTCCAAAGAGACTGGTTGAGTATACATGACCTGAAATAATTTGGGACCAGAAATGTTTTGGATTTTGGAATATACACACAATCTAAAGGTAATAATTTTAAAACAATTTTGTGCATGAAATAAAATTTTAAATATTTTTACTAGTATATGTCTGAAATACATAGTAAAATATATTCACTATGGAACACTATTATGAATAAAGTCTCATGGTGTGGAATTTTTCATTTTTGGTCTCATGTCAATGCTCAAGAAATTTTGGGTATTTGGAGCATTTTGGAGTTTGTACATTTGGATTAGGGATACTAACCCTATATTTGATGAGAATCAGGCTTATTGTTTTATAATAATATCTCTATCATAAAAGCAAGACTTATCTCTCAAAGTATAAATCTCCAGATAATGCCACAGGCACCCTGGAAATCAGTCTGATCCCTGTGGCACCACCTGGCCCTAGCCTGGCTGTGTGGACATCTCTGTGTAGAGTTCGGTACCAGCTGGTATTTGTACTCACTGTACCCTTGCTTTCTCCGTTCTCAGTCTCTTTCCTTCCTAATCTCTTTCTCTTTCCATCTTGGTAAAATTTTTATAGAACGTGTTCATTTCACTAGAAATCAAATGTTAAATTCTCCAAATAATGAATGTACTGGAGGAAGGCAAAGGATGGGGGGAAGAGTGAATCCATCAGAATTTCCTGCTGAGATGCCTGCTTAAAAAGGTAATATGTGTTGGCACACTCCTGTAATTCCAGTACTTGGGAGGCTGAGACAGGAGGGTCACCTCAAGTTTAGGGCCAGCCTATGCTACCAAGTGAGTTCAAGGCTAGTCTGAACTGCATAGCAAAACCCTGTCTCAAAAACATAAATAAATAAAAAATTAAAAAAGAAGGAAATATATTCTCGTGTTTACTTTACAGTGTGATTCTTACACATTTTGGGGTTAAATTGGTTCACTAACACTAAGAGGATTAAAAAATGAAACCCTAGGTTAGTTTTATGTATGATGAGCATTTTCCTTGTATGCTTGAGTGTGAAAAGAGATGACGAGTGAAGCCTAAATCACCTAAGTGAGCAAGAGATGCTTGTTGACCTTGTGTTGAGTGAGGCTGTTGTGAGCACAGTGGGAAATGCTAAGAAGAGGAAATTATTCCTCAGTGTCTGTGAGAGACTGGTTCCAGGAGTCCCCTTCAGTACCAAAATCCTGAATGCTCAAGTCCTCTTTGTCAAAGGAGCAATATTTGCCCATAATCGACACACATCCTCCTGCGTACTTTAAAAATAATCTCTAGATTACTTATAGTAATGTAAACGCTATGCAAATAGCACAGCGACATGGTGTGGGATGATGCCTGCTTTGTTGGGTATGTGAGACAGTCCCGGGTCCTGTGTTTAGGGGACAGTCACTGGGAGGGCTGCCCAGGCCTGTGGAGGCCTGATGTAGGTGGCCTGGACCCATGGAGCTAAGCAGGTTGTACTTAATCCAGCCAGACTCAAGGGAGCTGGCAGGCTGGGGAGGCATGGGCTGGGAAGGGTAGCATTAGTGATACTTAACCTGGCTGCCGGGTGTAAAACAGGGGTGGAGGGTAAGAGAGAACTGGGAACAGAAACGCAAGTTTTGAAGACCTCACAGTCACTCCAAAAGTGTTTAGGGGGTGCAGGCACTGCTTCTTTTCAGCCACAAATCCAGAAAACAAAATGACAACAAGGAATACATGAAATTTGTATACCTTATATTCATCTCCTGTAAACTACCGAATTGTGCATTTCCTTGCCTTGAAGTTTTTCTTTTAAAGGTTTATTTGCAACTTCTGTGCAGCTCTAATATAACTGAGACATTGTCCTGGAGTCTGGGTTGGAGTTATGTTAGTTATCTTGGAAGGGGACCTGGTCAGTCTGTTTATCGGGGTAACCCCAGTTATTTCCTGTAACCCACAGTTACAGGAAATAAATATTTGAAGAAGAGAAATCTAATTACTAGAGATGATCTGGAACATTCATGGTTCATAGATTTGTAGAACAGCAAAGCTTCTAGGTATCATCCAACCCGACCTTCAATTTTATTTAAGAAATAGGCCCGGAGAGATTCAGTGACATAACCAAAGCCACACAGCGAGTTTGTAACAGAACAGTGATTAGAATGAGGGCTCCAGGTTTTCGGGACCCCCTCCCTCCACTTGCCGCATGGAATGCTCTCCATTAGGAAGACCAAACACAATGATTCATGAAAGACGACGTTCGTCGATGAGAAACTGTGGGGCGATAGGTGAGTTTATATTTAGACAGAGGTTATATAAGTAACACAAAGTCCTCTGAATAAAAACGCAGGGGCCTCTGTTCTCTCCCACGTACTTCTCCTGGGTGTCATCAGCTGATCCTAAATGGCTCAGGGACAGCTGCCCAGCGCTGGGACACAAGGGAGGAACACTTAATCCTCATTAAGAAGGGGCTGCTGGGTAGAGAGAGTTGGTTTCACCACCTCCCAGTATGACTGTCAATGTCACAGCCTCTTCCCTTGCAGGTTGTGAGGGAGAAAGAGAAATTTGAGAGAGGAACACGGTGAAAGAGATGGAGAGCGAATCGGAGAGGGAGAATGGCGCGGGCTAGGCACATAAGTCAGGGTTCTACACAGTAAAAGGCTTTTGAAATAGACTTCTCACAGGTGAACAGAACGATAGAGTAAAGCTGCCTGTGCTGCGGGGAGATAAGCAAACAAGCAAGGACGTCGGATTCTCCGAGCTAGATGAGGGTGGAGTGGACCTGGAGTTCCCCAGAAACTGCGAGAAAGTCTTCGGTTTAATTGCCAACTTCTGTTCTGTGAGGCGACACCTACAGAGTAGCTAACATTTCAGAAACTATTGCCTGCTTAGGGGTCTTTCAGAGGAAAATGTGAAAAACCCAGCCTGGACACTGAGCCACGATTAGAGGTGATGAGTAGCTTAGGCTCTCAAAGATGTGCTTATCAGCATGATTCTATTTATTTCCCTTCATAAGGGAAGCCCAATGATTATCATTAAACAATTACAATATTATTTCTGTAAAAGCAATCCCTTAAAAAGCCTAAGCATAAGCTGGCATCCCCCTGCCCCTCTGACTTTGCTGTGCTCTGTCTGATGAGAAGCGAGAAGAGAGGCACAAGCAAAGGCCGTGTTTGGCTTTTGATTAGACATTAAACCTCAGACAGTTGCTAAACTTCTTGAACTCTGTGGCTGCAGTGTGGGTGGGAGAGCAGGTCCAACCAGCCAGGCCGAGAGCAGCGCGCTATCTTTTGTTCTCACCAGGTTGGGAGACTGTTGCAGGGCTAATGTTTAACTTTGGGGCTTAACTATTTCAAGTCTCAATTTCCTCACATACAAATGACCCGAGCAATGAAAACAAATTGCACTTTCTCATAAACATGAGTAGTGTAAACTCTTTCCTTTGGAGGGGAGAGCAAAATGATGGAAAATTCAGGCTCTAGAGAGCACGTGGTCCAGTAAAGGTATAATGTTCTCACAAATAGAGGTCACACTTGCAGTATTAATTTTTCTAATGGTCACAGAAAGGAACAAAAACAAACAGGTGAAATAAATTTAAAACATGTTTTGTTTTTTACCCAACACTGTATAGTCAAAATATTATTTCAACATGTAATTAATATTTAAAAAGTTATCAGTGAAGTACTTTACTCCTGTCTGCACGCAAGTCATCAAAATAGAATGTGCATTTTATTCTAAATACATCTTCAAGGGCATGGTAGCTGTATTAGCTGCTGTTTACTGCAGGGTATAGGGCAGCTCTAGAGCCACATTTAACTTGGAAATTGCCTGATGTTGAACAAATTACTTAAGCATCTTGTGCCTCAGTTTTCACGTCTATAAAACAGGAATAAAAATCATATGTACCTTTTTGGATTTGTCATGAAAATACGTGTAAATATATGTAAAAATCCTTCATGCACTGTCTAACATAGATTTAATCAATTCATTTCAGTTATCAGTAGTAATTTCAGCAAAAATACATATGATGACAGTGAATTTTTCTCAAAATGGGGTAATTCCAAAAAAAAAGTAAAATTGAGTTTAGAGCTTAAGTTTCTTTTTTTCCCTACTTCTTTTTAGGGAAGTCACTTAGTAGCTCAAACCAAGAAGACATATTTCAAATACTTAATTTTTTAAAATTTCATCAAACCAGTAATTTTTAAAGTGGCCTCTCCTTCACTCCTACAGCAAGGCAAAGGGGAAACAGTTCTAACTAGTTACCTTTGATTTTCTTCCTTGTCAAAGATACTTAAGAAAGCCGAATAACTTCATGGGATTATGCTGTTTGTAAATGTGCATAGGATTAGTGTTTATTTATTTGCTTTTTGTGACACTGAGGTATATGCACTTAATTGCCTAGGCTTCCCTGAACTTGTAATCCTCCTGCCTCAGGCTCCCAGAAAACCAGGATTACAACTGTGTACCATGATACACAACTGCATTTAGAGATGGAGGGGCAGAATTTTTATTTTGGAGCTTTTAACAATAATGAAGCATTCAGTTTTGAACTGGAATTCTTTGCCTTATGTTCTAAACCATTTCTGCTTTTGAACAACAGCAGCGTGCTGTGAGAACTCAGCATCATCCTGGAGTCCCGGGTTCCAGTGTGGTGCTCCAGATGTACATCAGGCTTTGTGGCCACTTTGTTACGTGAATTTCCTTTTAATTTATCCTTTGATGCCTGAGAACAAGCATAAAGGAGGTGTATAATTTAGTCAGGCCATTATCAAGCCTTATTCATATATGGCCAAGACTGAGATGTATCAGTGCCACCATGCTGTGTGGTACTAACAAGACCCACATGAAGTCAGAAAGTTGGCATTTGGGGTTCCTTTTGCTTTCTTGCTTAGTCTTAGCAATGACACCAGATAGCTCCATGACATTTGCTTCCCAAATCTGCCCATTCTGAAGCCTGGAATGGAGTCCAAGTTTAGCAGTTGAAGGTGCATTTGTATCTTTTGTAGGAGGTTGAGAGATGGAAGTAGATCAAGGTAAAAGACATGACCACGAGCAACAAGCACACAAAACGAGCTTTATTGGCTGATGCTGGACAGGGCGCATGAGAAGGAAAGTAAGTCTTTAACATGAGATTGTCCAGTGGCTTCAAGGTCCAACAGCCAGAAAGGGAGTAGGATTAAGGAACTCCTGGGGGCAAGGGAATTTAGTTGTCTAGACAACGCTCCTCAGCAGTACCGTGAACCCCAAGGGTAGGCATCTACCGCTTAACTATCTTATCAAAGACCAACAAGTGCTGGGAGAGGTTTTCAAAAAGGTGCTAAATGAGTGGCATCAGAATGGCTAAATATCTACTTGTTTTGCTATTTTTAAAAAAGCATATGTGTACAAATTTGAGTTTCATGCTGGTAAACTTTTGAGCTAATGGATCTCAAGCCGCACTGAAAAACAAAAAGAACCAATATACAGAAGGTATCTGTGACCCATCTGTATAACACCCTTTCATTCTGTGCATGAAGAGTATGGCATGTTGGACAAGGAACAGGAGAAAGCTTTGGTCGACTGTACTACTTCCTTTCTGGCTGTCCCTTGGTCACTCAGTGTCTTGGGGTCTCATTGCCTTTCTCCATAAAATAGAGTATGGCCAAAAAACCTCTCAGTTACCAGAACCAAAAATTTATCACTCTCAAATTTTTGGAGCATCTCATGGTGATAGACAGGATACGTGTTACTATTTCCACTTGTCAGTGAGGGCTCTGAAGGACAGAGAGGACAAGTACTGAGCTTTCCATCAACAATCACTGGGGTGCTCACAGGCAACGGTATTTGTGGTTGTCTAGATCCTTGGTGTTTTGTTACTCTCATGGCCAATAAGAGGCATCATTACATAATATTGTCCAGAAATGAAATTAAAATTCTGCCATTGCATATAGGCATATCCCAGTCCAGATATCATTCAGATTTAAGATTTATAAGAATTTTATAATATTATTATTTTACCAGCGTATTTACATTTATAAACATTTGGAGTAACAGAACTATGATGGCATCACTGTTTTACTATTGTTACTGTTTTTTGTCATCATCTTACATTTGTTCATATTTGATGATGATTATTAAGGGTAGTCATACCTGTGGTATCTTTTATACTCTCAGTGACAGTGTGCAGTAGTGTGCTGTTACTGTTAGTCAGCTTTCCAGAGAAGATTTGCTAATTTCTGTGGTGTAAATATTCTTACCGAGGCTGACTTTGAACTACCAGTGAGAGGTGACTGACTTGAAAAAGGAAGAGATGATTACAAATAGATCTCATGTGTGTGGTTGGAACATTGTACCAATTGCACTTGTGGGTTCTAAATTTCTTTTATTAAATATAGATCACACTTTTAAAAACATGCTCAGTATCTGTCTCTGTCCCCACTGGACCATTTCTGTGTATATAGAAACTGTATGGTCTTACTCACACTTATTCCCAGGGCTAATCTTACTCCATCTATTGCTTTTGATAGCACTGCATGGCCAATGAGATATTGTTCCTGAGGAAGCCACACCTGCTGACATTGGGAAAGGTACCAGAATTTCCTTCACATCCGTGGAGCTCAGTCTTGGCCTCCACTGATTTCTCAAGTCTGGGATCTGAGGCCTTGCTTCCAACAAAGATCTCTGCCCTATGTATTACTGTGAAGATTAATTACAACTTTTGTACAGATTATCAACTGCATACCAGAGCCTATGCTGGAGACTCTGCTTGAGAAATGCTCTCACTGTTGTACTCACCGTTATTGGTACCGTAGAGTCTGACTTCCTCTTATGGTCACTGCCTAGGGAGTATGTCTTTTAGAGAGGAGGGAGGCTTACCTAAAAATAAATGAACTTAAAAATCTTTATCCTCAAACTTGTCTAAATTGTAACATAAATCATTCTGGAGGTTTGGTGAATTTTTTGGCTCTGAAAGCTTCTATATTTGACTGCCCTGGAACACGGTGTTCTCTGTCTGGAAACCATTCCATTTGTTCCTGACTCCAATGTTTCAAAGGACTTTGTGGCCCTGTTTTCCAGATCCAAGTTTAATTGGAGAATTAATTATCCGAGCAAGAACATGGAAGCCCAGTTGAGTTCGAGGGTGAAGTCTGTGATCTGTTTTCCACCTCAATAGACAAAGGAGTCTTGCTGAATATTCATTGATTATACTTTCATGTAAGCAGATATCCCACATAGCTGAAGTAAGAAAGCAGAAGGAGGAGCCTGTGACAAGATTATGTTCAACAAAGATAAATACACAAGTTTCTTTATCTTACTGCAATACTTTAGCCAGGAGGACCCGAGCTGTGAGATGCCCGTGTCCATTGCAAGGAGTCCTTTGAGCTACTCAAGCAAAACAGGAAGGAATGCAGTTTCCTTGGCTTGCCCTCAGCCTTCAGTCATGGTTTCTGATTAGCTTGTGCTTCTCAGCTGGAATTTGTAAGCGCTTTGAATAACTAATCCTTCTCTTCACTCCAGAAATCCTTTAGTGAGGTATTTGAAAAAGTTTTTTTCTTTGAAATCTATGTGACTCAGGCTATTAGACTGCCTTTGCTCGTTCATGGTTGCCATGACAACCAGTGGAAGACTCTATTTAAGTCTATCTATAATAACCATAATGAAAATGATATAGCATCACTTAAATCAAGTGTCCCTTCTACAGAATGTAGTTCACTTCCCTATGCTTCTGATGTTCATCTCCGAAGCATTCTTTCTACAGCATAAATGTCACACATTTCTACAGTCAGGGCAGAGTTGTGTGCTAGGTGAGTGTGTGGCTAGAAAGTTTCAACCTCAGCAGTACCAATAGGACATTTGATTCTGAGCATTCCCTGGGGTGAGGCTGTCCTGGGCATCTGATCGAGGCCAGTAGACCTTGCCATGAAAGTTGTGGCCACCACAGATATCTCCAGACATTGCCAAATGTCCTTTGGAGGCAGGGACAATACTTCATGTTGAGAACCACTAGATTGGGGCTGTGTTGATACCTAGCAGATTTTGCCCTTGTGATCATCTGACCTACTGTCATCTTTCCCATCTGGATTCTGAAGAGCTTCCTCTCTGGCAGCCCCTAGAACACCTGCCCATGTCAGCACCAGTGACCACGCCTGTCTGTAGAGTTCATTGTCACGCAGAGTGTACACCATTCTCCCCTAGCTACCTTCCAGAAAGGCACATATCTAGGGGCCATAGTCATACTCTTATTGTCCTTGACCTTGTGGAAGCTTTTCCTGGACCTGGAGCACAATTCCCAATTTGTCTATTTTGGCGTCTGTCCCAGTTTCTCCTGCCCTCACACCTCCTTAAATAGCCCTCTGTCAGTGGGTGTCCCCAATGCATCTCCCAGGACAGGGTTCTGCTTGCTCTGTAGAGGCAAGCAGCCATGGTGAGGCACACAGTCACACTTAGAGACATGCCTGCTGTCACATTTGTAGGGACTGAGTAAGAGTCCAAATGGAGGATATCATATGTTTAGCTGTTTAAACATTGTAAAGCAAACTTGTGAACTATGAAGCACTTCATGTTCTATCTGCCCATCTGAACAAACATGCCACTCTCAATGCCTGGCAAAGACCCTTGGGAACACACCTGTGGTGGAACAAAGGTGAGCATACTGACTTGTGATTGGAGAGCCCACACCCTTCCAGGGACCATGGGCATCTCAACCAGATGAAGTTAGAAAGGACCCGTCCCGAGGATTTAGACTGATGCTGGGTGATTTGGGCAAGGATTCAAGAGGGCATGACTGTGTTCTGGGTTAAATCGATGCTCTTTGGAAGCGGTGACGTTTCAGTCATGGGGGATTTTAACAAAGAGGGGATCACGCTGTGATTGGGAAAGAAGCAGTGATTACTTGTGTTAGTCAGGAGAAGGGGATGTGGTTATTGTTGCGGTGTAGATAATGTTCTTGTTTAGGTCTGTGCTCAGACATGATTACAGTGTGGTCTTATTTTCCTCTCGTTCCATCCTGGTCAGAGCAGCCCGGTCTGATGCTGGTGTTCTGTGGGATTGTTTATATTTCACTGGAGAACACCATGACCCACCTGGGACTGGGGCCAGTTCCTTGACACTGGGCCTGGCTGATGGTGCCATGGTTCTTTTCTTTTATCTCCCTTCAGAATGACAAGGAGGGCTGGCTTTGAATTTAGAAGCTTGAATTCCTCTTCCAAGCTGTGGCAGAGGGAAGGGGCTGTATTCCCCCTTTCCCCTCTTTCTGCTGGCTCCTTCCCACCCATGAATCTGTCCTACCCTGTGAAAAGCCAGAGGCTCACCAGTAAACATTTCCATCCCACATGTCCACTTTCTCCACTTTCTCGTGGGCCACTGGGGCCTGGAGGTCTGCACACCAGCAGGGAGGTGTGTCCGAGGTGTGTCCGCAGGAGGATGGCCTCCAAGGAGAGGCCTCCCGGGCCTGAGAAGCAACAGAGAATTTCAGGGTCTTGAGTACCTGGAACAGGTATAGCAGTTGGCTCTGGGTAGCTCATCCCTTTGGTCCCACAAACTTCTCACTTCATGGGGACATAGCCAGGTGCAGGCCTGGAGCCCTCTTGTCCAATCTTACAGGGTCTGTCTAGCGCTGTCAATACTGCCTTAACCAGGTCACTGCACAGCCTCCCATTCCAGGCAGGACTTCCTCTCTTGATCTCTTCCAGCTCATGCAGTTGTGGTTGTTTTCACTGATGCCATAGAATCATGATTGTCACTCAGCATACATGCTAGAAACTCAAACGGACAGGGAACAAGAAAGCTGTTCGGTGCCATTCCTGTTTCCTTAACCTTTAAAAAGAAGCACAGAAATATGCCAAAAGTAGCTTAAAATAGATGTGCATATAAATGACCAAACACTGTAGGAGTGAGAATATGTCCATTATGTGCTAATATTTGCAAAACTGTAGTAATTTGTGGGTCACATTTCTTAAGAAGCAAGTTCACTAATTTGTTTTTGCTTTAAAATATTTGCCTTTAAGAAAATATTTGCCTTTTAGGTTAACAATAGGATTAATACTTTTAGAACTAACTTTCATTTCAAATTCTCACTTACAGGGTCAGGTGGGGTGGCACATGCCTCTAACACCAGCACTTGGGATGCTGAGGCAGGAGGACTGCTGCAAGTTTGAGGCTAGCCTAGGCTACATAGTGAGTTTAAGGCCAATCTGAGCTACATAGCAAGAACTTGTCTCAAAAAACGAATACTATATATATATATTGCATTCTTCCTTGATATTCTTCTCTCTTGCCTCCCCATCCCACATTTTTTTCTTCTTTTTTGATACAAGAACTTACTATATTGTGCAGGTTGACAGTGAACTTACTATTTAGCCCAGACTGGCCTCAAACTCATAATTCTCCTTGAGCCTCCAAAGTGCTACAATTGGGTCTCACTTTTTAAGGGAAAAGTTGTTCTTATTCTAGAGTGTAATGAACGTAACCTTGGTATTTGTGCTAAAAGAATCTTCCTTTAGTTAATGACAGCTTCCAGTGGTGATGCTTGAGGACATGGAAGGTAAGGGTTTTTAAAGGAAGGTGCTGAGGGGTTAATGGGGTAAGTGTTGATATACAGGTCTCCCCAGGAGAAAAGGCAACTGTTTCTATCAGTATCTTATGGCACAGAAACCTCTTATTTTTAAACATTAAAAGTCATAATACCATGATCCTTATTTGTTGGAGACTGTTTTGCAAAAAAAGAATTTTGCTTTTCTCACCTGGAGAAAAGGAATTTTTTTTTGAAAAGGAGCACTTTTATATTATTTAGGTCTATGCAAAAGTATCTGTCCTTTCTTTCAGGTCCAACTATTAAGATGCCTTCACCTGCTGATAGTCACTGCTGGGGGAAATTTCTGAGCACTGCAATGTATGCACCTCCTTCCTCAGTCTTCTACCTATTGCACCCCTCCTTCCAGAGTATGATGCATGAAGACCATAGGTTTCAAGTCAAAACTTCTGTCGAATCCCAACCCTACTAATTACTAACTACCTCCCCTACCTCAGTTTTACTCCCTTTAATGGGGGGAATAAAAAGTTAGTTTATAGGGTTATAAGGATTAAATGCATAGTATGGTATGGTACCTGGCACATAAGAGTAAGAGTTCAAAAAGTGGAAGCACTGATTTTTTTTCACCAGTGTTAATGGTGCCCACTACTGATGAGGCACTATGCTGGAGGCTGAGGAAACAGCAGGGGACAAAATATGTTCTTCAGAGGCTGACAGTGCAGGGATGGGAGACAGGCAAGTAACACGATAGCAGTTGAAACTGTCATAGCAGTGGCCAGGATGAACCCCTAACCAGTACTGAGAAGTCAGGCAAAGCTTTTCAGATACCTAAATGATGAACCAAGAGAAGTGATATGAGATCTGCCAAGGCATTCCAAGGAGAGGAACCAGAATGTGCAGGTCTCCAAGCCAAGAGAAACCATGGAACCTGCAATCCTATCTTCCCCATCCTCAAATCCTTGGTGCAATAAGAAAGAATAAAAATAAATTAACCACTGTCTTTCGCCCTACATCTTTATTCTTTTTGAGTTAGTCTCTGTTGTTCAGAAATCCCAAGCAGAGTCCAGAATGATGGCGTCTCATGTGAGGGAACTAAGCAGGTGCTTCTACCTCAACATCTGAGGATTTCAGCTTGCTTCTCTCTCTCCTCACACATCCTTAGGCCATGGGCTGTGTTTGGGCCTTGTTCAGCATTCTCTCTCTTTCTCTCTCCTTGGACTTTTCTGTTCCAGGAAATATTTGTTTTAGCTTATTTTACCCTTTTAGACTTAATATGTTGTTTTTAGATTCATTTTCCTTTCATTTTGTAACGATTCCCCACCCCCCACTTTCCCCTATTATTTTTAATGCCTTCGAACAATGGTCACTCAAATTTTCCATCAGATCGTTTCTTATAAGTAACAAAGATTTTAAATTTTGTTTCATCTGCAAAATAGTTTTTGGAATACAGTCCTTTCACCCTGATCGCTGTCCTTGTTGTTATACGAAGGTTTTACTAAGATTTAGTCCATTTTTTTGAAGATGCTCTTGGCCAAGACATCCAGATTGGCGTTACAAGAAAAATGTCACATGCTTTTGAATAACATGCCTCACTAAAGCCTAAATAAATAATTTCTATTGGCTGTTTCTGTGGAACCCAGGATGCTCAAATACTCAAAATCAACCATCAAAAATCTGCCCAGCAGTCTTAGTGACTGACTCAAAACATTATCTTAGATATGTTAGCATATCACAGTTTTTAATCTAGATTTTAGTAACTCCATTTATCACACTTTCCAATGACAACAGTGGAAGTTGATAGATTTTGTACATTTTCTATGCTGGGGGAATGTGAGCATTAACTCAGTGAGTCCTTATACAAACTCCGCAAGGTAGATACAATTATAATTCTGTTTTTACAAATTAAATTAAAAGGATTCAGTGGTTGGCCCAGAATCACACATATCTAGAATTGAGCTCTCTCCAAACACTTGTGCCAGACATCGTTATGCTTTGTATCCAGGAGCCCCTGAACCCTAATGAGCAAATGAAGGAGAAATAGGTATTAACTGGAGCCTCAGCTTGACCAGTACAAATTCTAAAGGTGCAGAATTTGTTCCCTACCTGACTGTTTTTATCTAGATGTCCTGTAACTCTAGTTAGTGAGACTAGAATATATAGCTCATTGTTTCCTACTGATTGCATTTCCAGGTTCATGATTAAGTGGATCTTAAATGGGATAATAGTATTGTGTTATGAGACTTAAAATATGTCCCCTTTCCTTTTAAAATATTCACATGGGAATGATGTGATGTCTGAGACTGGCTTCAAAATAACCCATTTGATGGAGGAGAGGGGAAATGGTTGGTGTTAAAAGGAAATAAGATTGGTCATGATAGTTGCAATTGGCCAATGGGTAGCTGACATTCATATGTTGTTTTGTGTGTGTGTGTGTGTGTGTGTGTGTGTGTGTGTGTGTTTGAAACTTATCATAACAAAATGTTTAAAAGTTTCAGAGCTACAACATTTACCTCCGTTAGGACGTAATTGCTCCCCAAGTCCTTGGTTGATTATATCTCACTGTCTTTATTAACATTAAATAAAGAGCTTCCATTAGCTAAGGGCAACATTCATTCAGACATCTTCCTGTTGATAGTGGACACTCTTTTGATTCCTCCATAATAAGACTTTGCTAAAGCTTGCTGTCACGGCTTGTGTCTAGATATCCTCCCAAAGCCTCATGCAGTCATAGGTGGAGCTTTTCAGAGGTGGCGGGATCTAGAGCATGTGATGCTGGGAGTGAGGATGTGATACTGGAATTCATTTATAGTGTGATGCCAGGATTAAGGCTGCTCCTGGGTGTGAGTGCTACCTGCCCTAAGGGTGGATAGCCTGGATAGAATATGAGAGACAGAAAGAGGGCTACTGTTGCTGCTGCTTGTTGTTTGCTGCCTTCTGCCTTCTATGAACTGTTTCTCCTCTGTGATCTCCCACTGCCCCACCAACATGCCTTGGAGCCAACCAACTATGGACTGAAACCTCTACAAACTGTGAGCCAAAATAAACCTCTCCTCCTTAACCTTGGGTGTTGAGTATTTTGTCTTAGCAATGAGAAAAGTAACTAAGATACTCACTTATTACAATATTTATTTTCCTTCATCCTCCTCCTATCTGGATTTTTGTTTAGAATTTGATTCCTAGCATGCTTTTCCTCTTGGGTCTCTTCTTATCAATTTTTGAACATACTTTTCTCTTTACAAACAACATTTGTACAGGTAATTATAACATGACTTTGGTAATTTTTCCTGCAACAATCTTTTCAAGAAGGATTTTATTGTTCCTAGTTTTGAATTGATTCTATTGATTCTCTTTCACTGTAATGAATCCCAGTGGGTCTATTATGTATCTTCACTATGAAATAGAGTTAAATTTGTATTTAAACAGAGATCAGGTTTAAGTGATGGTCTTGTCTATTTATTTGCGCACTCATTCATTAGTTTGCCAATAAAATTGCTAGATGCCTACAAACATTGAGTACTCTAAAGAAAATTTTTTTGTCTTTAATAATATTTTTGCAGGGATTTTACAAAATAGTCTTTATAAAAAGTGTTATATTGAAACTGAATTTGGAGCCATAGCAACATTGGTGGAATTATTTTCTTCAGAGATCATAAAGTTCACATTCTTTTTTGCATATGCAACCAAAACATATGATAAGAGGAGAAGAATCGTCTCTTACTTTGCTCAAGAAACATTTATTGAGGGTCTAGTGTGTGCCAGATATTCTTCCAAGTTCTAGAAATACTTGACTGAACAGGAAAAATTCCCTTCTCTCTTGTAGCTCATATTTCAGTGTAGGGTACAGACAATAAACAAAATAAACAAGTTTATACATAGTGTTTCAGATAGTAATAAGGGGGAAGACAGTGAAGAAGGGAAGGAGAAGGAAGTGTGGATCACAGTGTTAAAATGAGCAGTGTTATGGGTTTAATGATTGTGCCCCTCCCGACACACAAACGCATCTGTTGCATACATAGTCACTGATGCAATAGAATTAGGAGGTGAGGACCTTTGGGATGAGATTAGATCAAGAGGGCATAACACTCATGAATGGTGCCTTAGGCTGTTTTGTGTTATAATATCCCGGAGACTGAATGCATTATAAAGAAAAGGGGATTTATTTAGAATAAGAGCAGGCAAAGCTCTTACTCTGCATGGAATGGGAAGTAAAACCTACATTTTAACAGACTGCTCTGGCTCCTGGTAAGACCAGGAAAACAAAAGTAAGGGAGACCTGCCAGGACCAAAACAGTAATTCAGGTGAGAGAAGGATGCTGGCAGGGCAGTGGTGGTTGGATTCTGAGGATAATTTGGAAGTGCAGCTACCATTATTTGCTTATGACTAGGATGTAGGGAGTAAAGGAGAGAGGAGTCAGAGATGTCAGCAGAATATTTGGCCTGAGCAGCTGTAAACTGGAGTCACCAGTAAGTGCCTAGGTAGACAGTGGGAGAAGTGGCTTTAAGGCTGATCAGGAGACTGGTTTGCATATGTTAAATATGGGAGATCTATTGGACATCCAAGCAGAGTCAAATAATATCTATGATTTAAAATTCAGGGGAGAGAATCAGACTAGATAAAAGTTTGGGAGGCAACTTTTCCATCAATAGTTTCCCAAAATGTTTACAGGATTAAACAAGGGTCTTTAAGTAAAAGTTTTAGAAACATCCTTCATAGCCTCTGTTCATTGACAAAATTCCTTTTCTGTTTAGAATTGGAAAAGGATTGTCTAAGTGTAAAGAAAAAAAAGTCTTTGGCATTAGACAGATCCATTAGAATCTATGCTCTGTCACATCATGTCTGGGTAGCCTTAAGAAGGTTAGGCAACTTCTCTGAGCCCCTGTTTCCTTTATAAAACTGGCAATTCGTGGCTCATCTCCAGGGCTGTGTGAAGCTAACCTCTCTCTGATAATGGATAAACAGTGAACTTGTGCAGAGCTGAATGATGTTAGCTTTTTCCTCCCCTGCTAAAGACTGCTTAAGTGGTATTTATAGCAAAGTGTCTCATCAGTAATGACTAAGTTCCCTCTGGAGAGTAGGGAGAGGCACCTGGGGTTGGATGTGAGGAGGGAGCACCAGGGTGGCGTAATGGGTTGCTGAATGAGCTTCGTCTCCACATCATATGTGTTCCCATTTTGTGCATTTGGGTATTTAAAGTTAGGACTGTTTTTATATCTAAATATTTAAAATCATATAATTTCTGTGAGGATCTCAAAAGTATTAAAGGTTTTGCTTAAAGAAATGAATCTTGAATATTGATGACTTTTGCTTCAGAAATGGTGACACTGCAGAGTCTAGCCAGTATTAAAGGAGACGGGGGTGGCGGGGAGACCCTAGAACCAGAATATTCTGTCCCACTAATTTAATAAGGAGACCTCTTGACTGAACACCTGTAAATTCTCTTAATAATGTAAAAACATGATGGCTTGCTTATTTTTTCTGAGCCTGAATTTCAGCAGACTTGAGTGTCTTGTAACCAGTTTCTTTCTTGACTAAGAGTTCCTCTAGTTAAAGCAGATGGAGAAAGGGTGGGGACTGACCCCACTTCCCACACGAGTTATGTCTCTGGGAGAACATCCCTTCGAGGGAGGGCCACAGGTGTCCTGTATTCTGCCTGTTTCTCAATTCTTGCTTGAGGTCTGAGAACAAGCGGTCTTCCAACCTAAAAGGACCTCTCCATCCAGCTGGTCTGAGTGGTTCTACCCATTACCTGACCCCACACAAGCAGATCCTGTGCCCCAATCAAATACCTGCCCCAATGCACATGAACATATTTTCTCTCAATGTCTCTCATTTGGCCCTGTGCTTGGAACTGTCAAGTATACGATTGAGTCTTGGTCTTCAAAACTGAAGGTCCAAGAATCTCTAGACACCACAGGGGATGGAGAACTAGATGTTCTGCAATCTGCGCAAGAAGACTTGAAACCATATTTTCTTAAATATTAAAGGGAAATGTGGTTTCCTGTGGGCAGCCAGAGCTGGCAGGGACATGCAGCCAGAGCTACCTCTGCTTGCTGGCCGCCACCATCAGAAGGTTTGCTTCTTGCAAACAGCCAGCACGGGCAGGCAGACCCAGATCCACCTGTGCTTACTGGACACTGCCATTGGAAGGTTTGCTTCCTGTGGGCAGTCAGTGTGAGCAGGGAGACCCAGCCAGATCTGCCTGTGCTTGCTGGCCACTGCCATTGGAAGGCTTGCTTCCTGCAGGCAGCCAGCATGAGCAGAGAGACAGCCAGATAAGCCCCGTGTACCCACAGGCCACCATCGGAGACCCTTTCTTCCTTAGGGTAACCAGGACCCACTGAGAGAATCAGATGAACACACGCCCGTGTGTCTGCCACCATTGCAGGAGTCCTGGAGTAGACACACAGACTGAGAGTAGAAGCAGCTCCACCATCAGGTACCCCTGGACATCTGGGAAGCCCCAGTGCAGCTGCACGGATCTGGAGAAGCCCACCCCATGCCCTGCTACCTCCCTGGGAACCTGGGGTCAGAGAAACCCAGGTGCCTGTCCCATTCCCTTACACCATGGGGTGCAGCCAATGTGGGAAGTGCCTGGAACCCCACAACCAGCTTGTTAGGAGGAACCTGGGAGAATGTCAATATGAAGGAGCAAAAGGCAATATCAGACCTTCAACCCACACAGAACAAGTCTGAGAGATACAATCATGGAATAAAATGGAAGTCACACACCTGAAATCTCCAAGAGGATAGCAACTGAAGTAAAGAAACTTCATGAGACCATAAAAGTGATCAGATCAGAAATAAAGTCTCAGGTAAAAGAAGAAATCACAAACATAATGAAAGAATTGCTCAGCATATCTAAAGAAGACATAGATAAAAAAGAGGAGAATAGGAAAATGATGGAAACCTTGAATGAACAATATAAAAAGGAATCACAACGAATGAATAAGATTCTAGAGATATCCAGGAAAGTAAAAAGTTGATTGAAAGTTGGCAAAACCGCAGGAAAGAGACTGAAAATAGACTTTCAGACCTTGAAGACAAGATCGCAGCTAGAGATTGTGAAAGCAAAGATCTCTTAAAAATAACAAGGAACCAGGAAATAACAATTCAATGGCTGCAAGACAATGCAAAGAAAAATAATTTAAGAGTGATAGGTATCAGCAAAGAAGCAGGGGTCAACACAAATGAAATAAAATGGCTATTTACAGAATTAATGGCAGAAAACTTCCCAAACATGGGAAAAGGATCTGGCATACAGATAAGCAAGCCATATAGAACTCCAACTAGCTGTAACCAAAGTAAATCTACACCCAGAGATATAATAATCAAGATCCCAGAAATTCAGCACAAGAACAGACTATTAAAAGTTGTTAGAGAAAAGAAACAGATAACCTATAAAGGAAAACCAATCAGAATCATGGCAGACTTGGCAACACAAACCATCAAGTCAAGAAGAGTTTGGAGAGAAGTGTTTCAAATACTGAAAAAAACAACTTCCAACCCAGATTGATGTACCCGGCAAAACTATCTTTCAAAATGGATGGAAAAATATGATCCTTCCATGAAAAGAACAACTGAAGAAATTCATGACCACCAAAGCAACCCTAGGAGAGAGGTGAAGGATATTCTAGAGAGAGATAAAGATGACCATGTTTCCAGGAACAGAAGCAGAGGAGGATAGTCAAATAAGACAGGCAATTGAATGAAGGGGAAAAGTGGAAGGGGAAAAGTGGAAGGCCAACAGTGGAGGATAGCATGGCAGAGATGAACCAATGCATGCTGACTGTAACCATTAATGTAGATGATCTCCATTCACCAATAAAAGAAACACAGGGAGAGTGGATCAAGAAACAAGATCCATCAATATACTGTATACAACAAACACAATCAACTTGAAAGGAAATTTATAGACTGAAAATCAAAGAGAGAGAAAGCAATTGTTCCATGTGACAGGAGACCAGAAAAAAAGCAAGGGTAACTTGCCCATCAACTGCAGAATGAATAAGAAAGATACAGTATTTTCATACAATGGAAAGCTACCCAGCTATAAAGTAGGATAATCCTGAGGCTCTTGTAGGTAAATGGATGCAACTGGAGATCATGTTCATAGGCAAAACAATTTGAACTCATATGGATGAACACCAAGTTATTTCCCTAGCATAAAAAACTGAAGAAGTTAGTGGAATCCAAAAAGCACAGTAGATATTATGAAGGTGATAGGGGAAGAAACACCTAGGAGGGGAAGGTAGTAATCACTGTTAATTTCTTATTGTCTTGTCTTGAACTTTTATATCATTTTCATAATTTTGCTAGGTTTGGTTTTCTTCTGTCTTGTTTTGTTAGATTTTACTGTGTCTGATGGTATAGAGCACTATTTTGAAGATAGTAGGATATATTATGGTAACCATTGTTGGTTTCCTATTATCTTGTCTTGAAGTCCTATAATGCTTTCATTCTTTTGTATACTTTATTTTATTCTGTTTTGCTTTATTTGATTTTATTATGTGTGATGGTATGGACAGTTATTTTGAAGAAAATGAGACATTATAGTAGCCATTGTTCATTTCCTGTTATCTTGTTTTGAAGTCCTATAATCCTTTCATTCTTTTGTCTTGATGGGTTTTGGTCTGTTTTCTATTGTTTGATTTCATTATTTGTAAGGGTTTGAACAGTTATTTTGAAGAAAACAAGAGACATTATGGTAGCCATTGTTGATTTCCTATTGTCTTGTTCTGAAGTCCTATAATGCATTCATTCTTTTGTTTTCGTTGGTTTTATTCTCTTTTGTTTTAATTTTACTGTGTGTGAAGGTATGAACAATTATTTTGAAGAAAATAAGAGTCATTATGGTACCATTGTTGATTTCCTGTTGTCTTGGTTTGAAGTCATATAATGCTTTCATTCTTTTATTTTGATCGGTTTTGTTTGATTTTATTGTGTGAGATGGTATGGACAGCTATTTTGAAGAAAATTAGAGACATTATGGCAGCCATTGTTGATTTCCTGTTGTCTTGTTTTAAAATCCTGTGTTGCTTGCATTGTTCTGTTCTGATTTGCTTTGTCCTATTTTTGTTTTGTTTTGTTTTTTTCTCTTTAAAATAAAAAAATACATAAATAAATAAAAATAAAGGGAAATACAACTCTACAAGGCTTAAAGTCAAGTCAGATTAATAAGTAAACAAAGAATATCAGGCATGGTGGTGCCTTGTAGAATCACATTTCCCTTTATATTTATTTATGTGTTTATTTATTTATTTGTGGTACTAGGGCTTGAACTCACAACCTTGTGCCTGCCCAGCAGGCACTTAAGCCACTGAACCATACTCCCGGCCCTTATTTATTTATTTATGTATTTTTTTAAAATCTCAGGAGATTGAAGTAGGAGGATTGTTGTGAGTTCAAGGCCAACCTGGGCTACAAAGTGAGTTCAAGACTATCCTGAACTGCATAGGAAGACACTATCTCAAAAAAAGCGATAAATAAAAAAATAACTAAGCAAACAAATACATAAATTGCTCATTCTTCATGGTGCTCCTGCACAATTTACTCTTGGAACATCTCCTGGAGGGTCAACCAGTATCCTGGAGCCATCTCCCCAAGATAGTAGGGCTATGTGTCCTTGTTTCTTTCTGTCTCTCAATCCCAGAAGCTCTTATGAATTATTCCAGCCTCAGCCTGTGATCAAATTGCCCGTGAAGTCACGTGACAATATCATTAGCAGTAACCATGAGGAGAGATCTCAAGATTCACTGACTGTGTTTCCCTTGAGGCCCTAGCTCTGTACAAAGAGAAGCATTAATGATTAAAAAAAATTAAATCATGTTTACTGGTAATGTATGTCCATTTAGTCAGATTCAGACTTCACGGGTCATAAAGCTTATTCCATTTGGAAGTACTTCTTTAAGAAAAAGAATAATGAATTATGAATACACAATACAATATATAAAGGAGTTACGAGATAGGCTTAGGGTCCAGGATATATCTCAGCAGCATAAGTGCCTGCCTGGCAAGTGTGAGGTCCTGAGTTCAACTGCCAGTACCAAAAAAAAGATAGGCGCACATGGCCGCCTGCAGAGTCAGGGGTGGAAGAATGCAAAAGTGCTATCTGTGCCGGAGAGCCGGAGGATCCAGTCAAAAGTTCAGGGCTGGAGCGCGTTGCAGAGTCCCATGCAGGTCTATCTTAGGAAGCTGAAACATCTGCAGTGGAAGGCTGAAGAGTCTGTGTTGGGTGCCTGGAGATGGATATCCAAAGGCAATAGCAAGACTGAAGTTTCTCCAAAGAAGCAAAAGTGAGACTTCCTTGATTTTTCATCAAGGCTACAAGCCTACTGATTGGTGCCACCCACATTTAGGGTGGGCATTCCCTCTTCAGTAAGTCAATCATCCAGGCTAAATCAATCCACTAGCATTTCTTATTCAGGTTGACACCACAACTATCACAGGTGGTGTGTGGAGATCAAGCATGGCCCAGATTTTGGGAGTTGCTGGAGGATGACCGGCACTATTACAAAGCCAAAAGGCCAGAGGATGCTGACCCTTGGACTCAGCTTATGAGTCCAATTTGCCACTTTGGAGCTCCTGAAATATTTGGCTTCTTACAAAGGAAGGCTGTGAGCACAGAAAGTACCACAGAAAAGTAAACACTCATTCAACAAGTATTGAATACCTACTCTGTGCTAGGAAAAAGTCTTTGTTAAAGACAAAAGAGTAACAAACCAGTTAAAACTTACTGCCTTCATGATGGTTACTTTCTAATGGGAGAAACGGTCAACAAACTAATACATATAGTACATTGAGAGGGATCAGTGCTATGGAGAAAAAGAAAACGTCCGAAAGGGGCACACAGCAACGTGAAATGTTATAATCCCAAATAAGATTTTCAGGAAAGGCCTTGCTGACAAAGTAATATTCAAGCAAAGACTTAAAGGAATGAGCCATGTACATAACTGCAGGGGATGGAGCCCCGCAAAGTCAGCAGGTGCAAGGGTCCTGAGATAGGAGCATGCCCAGTGGAAGGAGGACTGATAGCTAACAGGGGCCAGCCCATAAGGCGTGTCAGGTTATGCCGGAGATTTGCCTTCACAATTTGATCAGTGGAGGATTTTCAGCAGAGGAGTGTCATGTGTCTGATGTGAGTTTTTGAAGAATCACTCTGAGTGCCATAGTGGGAAGAGATCACTGGGGCTGTAGGCAGAAACAGAGGAACCAGTCAGAAGGCTACCACAACAATTTGGGAGAAAGACAATCAAGCTCTAAGTAGGATGGTGGCAGTGCTTGGGAGTGATAAAATTCTGACTGTATTTTAAAGGAAAAGAAGACAAGATTTGTTGATGGATTGGAGGTGAGGATTGGAAGAAGACAAGACATGGGACTAGCAAGGTGCTAAGGCTAAACCGTTGGGCCAGGGGTGGGTACTGTGCACTCATGAGTGGGATGATGAAGAGCTGCTTGTCATCAGGAAGTGCAGGTCAACTTCTGCTCTCTTTTTGCTTCCTACTTCTTTCTCCTTTGTTCTTGTTTTGCTTTAGGGTTGGGCATAGTGCCTTTCCTAAAGTGTGGTTCACCTGGGGATTCTGTGAGAGTATCAGAGTGAAGAATTAAACACAGGAAGGTGTGTAGTAGGAGTGTTGTTGCCCTCACCAG